>QVOA01005933.1:0-70174 GCA_014825685.1 Pseudomyrmex cubaensis | reverse complement strand
GTAGTTAAAATTGTGTGTTTGTTATATACGAATTATGCCTTAGAGTATATCAATTGTTTAATCATTTCTCAATGCGCACGTTTACGAAAAAGAGAAGAAAAATGTGCGCGGATTAAAGTCTTTTAATTAAAAATAGTCAATCTTGCGTAATTTTGCGAATTGAAAATTCACATAAGAATTTGTTTGTTTGTTTTTTTTTTTTTAGCTTTTTCTTTGAAACGTACATGTAAATAAGGATTAATGTGTACGTTGTGCTTCCGGTGATACCTTGATATTTATCGTTAACAATGCATAGGCTACTGTGTGACCGAGTTCTTAGTCTCAAGAAGCTCGTAAGCCACCTCAGTCCGCTGATGTAATGCAACTTTATGTGGGCGACGACATTTTATCGCCGTTGGCGCGCAGTCTACCTCGCGATTATTCATCGAGAAATTCTCCTCGGCCGCATCTTGATAAAAGGGTGATCGCTGTGTAATTATCACCTAGAATTTGTTTACTTTTGAAGCGGGTGCAAACATGGTTATCGCGATAAACGCACGTACGACGACGACGACGAAGACGACGACGTATACCGAATTATTACTTATCGCACCAATATCGGTAGCGTTTGCGCTTTTCCTGTATGTACAAGTTGCAATTTGAATTGACGTCATTGATCGAAATCAGTGAAGATCGGACTTTAATCGCATGCGTGGTATTTACGTAAATATGCACGATATAATGCAGGATCATCTTATAATCGATTTTTAAATAGTATTGGAAATTCTTCGTGCGAAGGATTAAATATGTCCACACATATGCTTATAATCGATACAACCACGTTTTTAACATAACAGCCGCAAACAAGCATAGTCGCTCGAGTAAAATCACAAGATAACGGTCTATCGGTTATAATGACTTGCCGAGCATATTTATTTAATTTGATAACTCTCTTTTTCTAAAAATAAAATATTTCATAAAAAAATAGAAAAAAAACACGCAATGTTTAAAAAACAAAATCAAATATGTATGTACTTGCCATTTATATAAAACACTAGACTAATAGTTAAATAAGACACTAATTTTAGTCAATTAAATCTGCAATTATTTCGAAATAATGGACTATCAGCACGCAAAAGAGCAATTCTAGCAGATAATCTGATGATTGTGCTATCATATTTCTAATTTTCTGAGATTTTCTTTTCTCGTTGTGTTTGCATGTGTTTCACATTTCTGTGAAAATTATTGGAATGACGTTAATACCTTATCAGTACAAATGGATGTTTTACTTATTATAAAAAAGCAAAATACAAATGTTTGATAAGCTAAATGAGTAAATTCAGTAATAAATTTCATGCAATATCACGATAATAATACATACAAAACCGGGGAGAAAAATTGTAAATGTTAACAATGATGTTTAAAGAATGTCTATAAATACAACAATTTGTTACAATTTATATGACGCATCTGTTATGCAACATAATTTTCGTTTACCATAATGTGTGCGTAAAGAAATCTGCGTTTAGTATATTTTTTCAATGAAAATTATAACAAATGGGAAATAATACTATCTCAAAACGGATTTTCCAAGTTTTTTTGATATTCTCCCAGAAAATATCAATGTAAATATATTATATCTTTAATACTTCCTGAGGGATTAATTTCTAATCCTACCTTTCGAGTGAAATAAAAACTGATGATCCGAAATCGTTGTAGTCCACTTCCTCAATAATCGCGTAGAGCATTTCCGATATTTCTCTTATTGTTAGACAAATTTTTTTTATCTCTAGCTTTCACGTTCTTCAATTAATTTAAAGTAACGCATTTTATAGAAAACATAGAACAATGTAATCTGATACATAAGAATCAATTAAAACGGAGCTGAGATCAATTAAAACGCGCTATATGAGAAATATTCTATTGCTCCAATTTTTCAAATCGAGCATTTGATATGCGCACCAAACTGATACTTCAAAATACCCAATCAAGAGAGGCCGACTTCGCTCGCAAATCGGGTTTGTCCTAAATGAGATTACATTTTTTGTTCTCCTTGACGCAATTAACGCCGACCATCAGTCGACTGCACGCAGACTGCCAGATGCAACGCGCGCGCTCGGCCACGTGCAATTGAGTTACGTTATCCATCAAACTCGCAACCGGCGTACACTGTCGTATTAACGAATCGATTTTGCATCTTAAAATGTTACGTACACCCACTGCCGCAAATTCCTCGTCCAGGTCATTTTTAAGGCTTAAGTTGAGACTTATAACGCGCGCTTAACATTCGACATTTATATGTTTATCACATAAGACGATTACTTGGGTTTTAAATACAAAAAAACTGTCATCTTTTTTAAATATTTTCTACAATAAAATACGAACATATATATTGCATACGTATGCAATGTGCAACATTACATTTTGTATTGATTGGGTCGAGCTGATAAAAACGCAATTACTTTACCTTCTAAACTTTCAGTGTCTTTTTTTCTCAAAATTGATTTTCAATAAAACGAATGAAACGTCGACGCAAGTTTCGTGTAGATTATTAGGAAGGATTTTTACGCCCCACCAGCAATAAAACAACCATTTTACTGATAACAAAAGCCGTTTAATCAGCTAATCGCGATATTTACTACGTATGAAAATATTTGCCGCGCCTACGCAGTGCCAACAAATAATGTTTGATTATATCGAACGGTATATTCTGCAGGACACACACTCACGTGAAGACAAACGCTTTGATTATAGTCTATCTAGCGATGATTAATGCATGCACACGAAATATCTCGAAACTATCTCCTCTTATCCTCTTAACGCTCGTTTCAACTGAATTTCAATGTTTCGAAGATCGAGATATCGCACAGCTTTCCTTCAAGAATCACAAATGATGTTTTTGGTCCTTGAATTTCAACTCGAAGAGAGAACAAGGTGTCAAAACACTTAAAGAATTTAGAATTGCACACGTCGCCGTTTACGCTTCAGCTAAGAAAAATTCACAGCCGAGTAAAGCAATGTTACACAGTTCTCGCGAATACTCTCTGTGTGTTATTTAAAACAAATTGTATCACGTAACGCGCGTTCCGGAACGTCAAAATAGCGGCCAGATATCGTCCATCGCTATAAGATTCGATCTTCGCTTCGGCGGACTCGATGTATTTTATTTTCGTAAACGAAAGACGATACTTCGTCGCACCTATTTTGCATAGCTCTTCCGTAATCCCGACATAATGTTTACCGCGAATATACACGCGAATAATCCTGAAGTTTCCGGGTAGCTCGTGAGTTGCAATATAATGATATGCGCGTAATCGTACGGTAATCGAAAAAGAATGAGTGTCCGTCAATACGCAAACGTTTGTCTAGGAAACGTGCTGTCTCTCACTCGAATGTTTCCAAGAAAACAATTTTTAGAAATGCTGATCCAGATTTTATTTTTACAGAATTTATTTTTACAGATTTTATTTTATAGAAAACACATGTTTGAGACATAAAGCAACAGAATTCTTTTTTGATAAAAGATTTAATTAATTTGGTTCTATCAAATAAGTAATCCAGAGATTGAGAATGCGTGCACATCATCACTGATGATAAATTTCATTATAGAATTAATTTCGTTACAATTTGTATCAATCGATATTAAAAATACGATTGTTCCTACAATATTTCGTTCCGCAAATTTACGATTTAATGCGTTACCGCAATCAATCGCAGGGAGATTGTTTTACACGCGGAAATCTTTGAACAGCGAACAAGTTTATCGTACGGGGCACTGGTAACGTCACGTCGATAATTTGTCACAAGGTTCTCAAGGCTTGCGTTCTCCAATCTTTGAGAGGGACGTCCGGCGTTTCGATAGGCGCTAATCAGCGGCGCTTAATGCAAACGTAAATTGCGACGCGTGCGCGATTGCTAGATAAGCAATATTCCGTTTT
This sequence comes from Pseudomyrmex cubaensis, assembly GCA_014825685.1. NCBI lineage: Eukaryota > Metazoa > Arthropoda > Insecta > Hymenoptera > Formicidae > Pseudomyrmex > Pseudomyrmex cubaensis. The sequence continues at coordinate 66,257 of QVOA01005933.1, read as the reverse complement.
CAATCGATAAAAGTTAATCGCAATTAATATTTAACCGTTCAATGAACCGTTCAGTCGTTATATAGGGATATCCTCTCCAAGTTTTCCTCTTTAGGAATTTAATTTTACCACATACATGTCCGTGAATTTCTAAATTCACTTTTAAATATCGTTTATCAAACGAGATTACAAGTTTTATCATATCGCGAACATATCGTTACTTTAGAATCTCACAAATGACTGAATCTCTCAATGTCAGCTTTAAATTCGATGTTTCCTGTAACGCATATAATATATTCGCGATGATGCTCCGATGCGCGGTTTCTCGATAATTGAAATGTCGATTATTTAAACGACACTTCCGATTATATCATCGTACCTAAAGTATTGACAAGTGGTTATGAACAGTTCGTCCGAAATTAAATGATACGAAATAATATTCCGACGGTTGTGCAAAGTATTGTCACGAAATAATAAAATTGTACACAATGTTCAAAAACGTTAATGATCCAAAAATATAAACTACTAAAGAGATAGTGATAGTATCTTTAGAGATATATGTATTCTGCTTTTCGCAGCCGAACACTCTTCAGATTACGTGTAAATACACGTGATTGCACGTATGTTTTACTACGTGTATGTAGATGACACGTCTAAACCAGTTCCACGATCGTAGTTGAGCAACGCGTACGTAGTAGTCATTGTTGAGAGTAGACTACGACTTCGGAACACGTGTACACGAGGAAGTGACTGGGGCGGTGGTAAGCTGACGCGAGATGGTGGGGACGAACAACACGCGTGGTTACACGGCAACATGCGAGCCTGATAAAGCCACTTTTACCGCGCTCCTCGACCCCAGTAGCGAGTAGACGCGCGATATTTTCATGAGCGAGCGATATCGTTTCCGAGTACGCGCGTGTAATAACGTAATATCTGCGATGTTCATATACACAGGATACATCTCATCCGCTACTTCCCCGTCTTACTACTTGGAAGAATGTGAAGTCGTTTCTTGTTTAAATACATGCGAGAAAAACTGGTTTTTCTCACGGTCAGTTAATCATTAAAATTCTTGTTTTTTTTTGTTTGGTCTTGAGTTTAAGGATGTTGATTCGAAAAATAAATTTCTAAATATAAAACAAATGGCAGACGTTTTACTTTAACTTCGACTTGAAATTTAATATTAAAAGTAATCCTGAAACAGGTTTGTGTGTATAGACTTCAAATGATTCGACTTGTATGTCATCCAAGTTTTGTAAACAATAAAGGAACAAGAGGATTCTTTTTATCACTCTTGAGATTTTACTTTACCAGCTTAATTTAATACCTAATACTGTATAGAAAATCGTGCTGTTTATCTTGTACATATGTAAAATAAAAAAAAAAACTATAGACCTACCAAATCTCTTTCATTCAAGATTAAACTGAAGTAACTTACCATTGAGACCATACTTCTCCTGATTCCTCTTGACTTGATCAGGAGACAATCCTTTATCAGCGTCGACGCCAAAGTAGTTTACTACTTCTTCCACAGTTTTGCTATGGCCGTCCTCCATGATTACTGGTTTTTATATGCTTCACTAGTGTTATCCTCTCTCAGTGATTATATATGTTCATTCAAACTAACAGTTTCTGGAAGCAGACAAAAATTACTTATTAAATGCAATGTTCAATATTACATAGTGCATTGAAAATAGTCAAGAAACTATTAAATGTATAATAATATAATTATTACTGGAGAATTGTTACAAGTAAATGATGAACGTGAAAGATATGCAAAGAAAAAACCAATTAGATTATCTAAATGACTTCTAAACATACGTCTCTTTTTATAAAAATATAATTAACAAGCTAAACCAACAGCTGCTAAGTATAATTTCCTACAACAGTGAAAAAACAATTAATTTCAACTAATTAATTTCAATACTAAAGTGGTGTTTACTTCTCTCGACGTACAATCGAAAATTTTTAATCGAAATGGGACCTAGTTTGACCTAAGTCTAATTCACAAACTCACTTCACGAAATTACAAATCTAATAGCTCTGGAGTTCTGCAATTTTCACTAAAAATAAGAGCGACAAGGCAACAAAACTACAGCTTTAACGGGAGGCTGATAAATTCGTCGTCACGAAATATCTCAATATGCAAAGTTGCTAGAAATTTTACAGAGAACTAACTCTGCTCGTCGGTAAACTCGGCACGCATTGGCACACGACGACGGAAGACGCGACTGACAGAGCGAGAAAGAGAGACAAAGAGATAAACCACACTCTACCGAAGGTGTCGTGACGCAGGTGATCTCGTCCCACGGTGTTCCGTTTCTTTGCAAACTTACACGGCGACAATTTCGCGTAACGAGTTGACGACCACAAGAACGGGGACGAAAACGGAAGAGAAACACGGCCACGCACTTCACCGCAGTCGCTTAGACTCACTGTTCGGAGCGCGACGTGTCCGCGCGACATGCACTCGCCGCCAGCTACGGTATCCTCGGCAAAGTTCTCAAGCTCGCGTTGCGAGCACAAGGAACGCGAGAATCCGTCGCGTTGACAGACACGGCTGTCGTCGGTGACGACGTGTCAACGGGGAGCGAGAGAGACGGGAGTAGATGAGACAAAGAGAGAAAGAGAGGAAAGAGAAAAAAGACTAGAGAAGAGTAGAACACTTGGTGGGAAAGGGAAAGACGATATCGAGAGAGAGAGAAAAAATTATGTTACGGCCGCCGAATATTTAGGTTAGCCGCACAGCGACGGCGACGGCGGCGGTAGCAGCGCGCGTGCTTATCCCGCGACGAGAACCACACGACAGACTTTTCACGTATCCCACGTAATATCCCCGCTTGCCTTTCTCGACGAAACTCTAAACGCAAATATTTCCAAATCACACGCTCGAATTATCACGAGGCGCGGACGCACGAGACGCACGTCATTTTTCCCCGACGATACAACCAGCACGACAACTGCTAACCTGACCTCCGCTTCCGCGAGACTGACACGACGAATCGGGCGAATCATCGTGCGAACTTCAGCGCCGTCTGCTGGAGCACGACGCCGATCACAGCTGCGCAGTGACGCGTGTTAGCATGCATTTCGGCTTTCGAACGGTCGCGACGTCGATTGATCGGCAATCGATAGCGTCAAAATACTTTTCAATCGTTTGCGGATCGTCGGAACCTAGAAAAATTTCATTTATATTATTTTTCGCCGCTCACGACGCGTTTCGGCAAGCGACGCGGCGACACGCGTCGCAGCGCGTCTCGCGGTTTAGAGAGCATGTGGAGCGACGCCATTGGCCGAGCAAAGCGTGACGCGTGCGACTATTTTCGAGCTTCTGCTAGGCTATTTCCTTGGCGCGTATTTTAAGATCATCGCGGCGGGACCGTCGACGGATCCGCGACTTGTTGTCCTTACGTAATCGCAACGTCGTCGCGATAATAAGTCGCCGACAGTGCGAGTGTTGACCGACGCGACTTCGATCCTTAACTCTTTTCGCGAATTTCGAGATCTCGTTCGAGTTCTCGCAACGTGACAAATAGCGCGATCATCGTGACACGCGCCGAGGAACACGCGTGTTTTTTGAAGAGAAAACAACGCGCGCAATAATTCCGAAAATAAATTTGCGCTATTTTTTAAAATCTATTTCAAATCTTTTACGTACGACTGTCGTTCACAGCTGATTTTTTTTTAATGAAATAGATACAAGATTGTTTAAATATATTTTTTGTTGTCACGACGAAATTCAATCCGAGCAAACCATGGACGCATATATTATTGACATCAAAATAATGATTTGTGTGTTGACAAGTTTTACATAAGTTTCAATAAAAAAGCAAAATTGTTGTAGTGGAAATGAAATGTGAAGCGCGTTGAGAAACTTCAAAATTACACAAGAAAACACGAACAGAGATAAAGATGTCACCGTCGTTCGATCGAGACAGGTTCAAGGTTAACGTGACACAATCTAAAAATTTAAGTCAAGTTCAAAAGTACCGTAAACGAAATCGTGCGTGGTGAAGTTTACAACTCGATTTGAATGACTGAGCCTCGCCAAAAAGGATCAAACATCACAGGATTGCAATTATCGGAGATCCTGTCGGGCGTATCTTTCCTTTCAGCTAAAAATAACACACGAAATTTGCGGAATAATTCTAGCCGATGAGCTTGCCAAACTTATGTAAGATTATTTTCGAAGCTGGTCGAAATTCCTTTGTTCCAATATTCGTATTTTCCATTTATTCGGACATGCGTTACCGAGTAAAAATCGCTGAAATATACGCGTCCATCAATTTTGCGACATCTTCCTATTGCTTATGGACATTAACTTCCAATATTATAACGTGAGAAATTCGAAACAGCGCTGTTAGAATGTGACGATCGCTCGAAAATTTCTCTAGCACGCTGGCGGTGCGCCAAAAGATGCCTAAAACGTATCTAAAAGCCGTCGGATATTTCAGACATTGTTTAGACATCTTTTCAATATTTCGTGAACTTAGAAACAAAAGTATTCAAAGAGCGTCTCTAGTATCTATTTGTTGCTCGGGAAGGATAAAGAGATTATTAAAATTTATAAGGTGTATCACATAATACGTGATTTGTATTTATAAATATTGTGTGACATTTTAGCTATAAGTTTTTTTTGCACAACCAAGGTGAGACACATTTAAATTGAACGTGTATTTACTTATTAAAAAACACCAAATTGTTATTTTTACACATGTAACTTTCACTGTAGGATCAAATGGGTCCACACTACCGAATAAAGGGATTATGTGATCGATTAATTAATAATTAATAATGAGAATGATTAATTACGCGTGTCATAAATTGTCCTGCAACGTGTCATGGATGTATAATTTTCCTCTAAATATATTGTAATTATTTGCGAGATATTAACGAAATAATTTGCAAATGCAAATATGACGCAGAAAAATAATTTGCACGAACAACGGCTGATTGTTAAAAAATAATATTCTAATTGATTTTGTCTTCAAAGCAATTGCGATTTATTATCTCAAAGAATTAAAAGCAATAACGCCAAAGGATCGGAATAAGAAACTTTCGTTAATAAGATCGAAGAATGTAACTGATGGTACTTTAAATCGCAATATAAAAATAGCACATCCACAAACTAATGAAGATCTCACCAAAATTGTTGGCGAGTGTTTAATTAAATACGTCGTATTAATTCTCACGATACTCGTCGTACATCGGTATTTCTGCGTTAGTTGGAAAAGTCGGAGAGGAAATTACGATCAAAGCAAACTAAGTTCCGCCGAAGCGCTGACAAGTGGTTAATTAACACATGCGGTTCTCCCGTGAAATTCTCGTGTACATATTCATTCACATTCACGACCGAGTTCACTCAAATCCGAGAGAGAAAACGAACGCTTCTTATCCTCAACCGGCAGCAATCTCTTTCGCGACGTTTGTGTTCCTTCGTTAATTGGCACAGAACCAAGCTACAGAGCTCATAACAAACTCCATATGGTTTCAGCAATTTTCCACAATCAACAATCTACCTTCCATAATCAACAATAATTTTGAAAACCCGTCCTCGTACATTCTAACGTTACTTATAGCCGCTATTACATCGCAATTGTACGACGAAAGAGTAATTTCGTTCACCCCATGGCGACTCCGTTTCTTTCGATGACGGAAATCGCCGCTCCGATTGAGAATCGGAAAATCGCGGATGGCAGAACTAACCCTATGTCGGCGCTGGCGCCGGCTGACTTAATCCCTTTGTGATCGGAGCGCAGTGGCTCGCATCAGTTCGGCCTTGCCAGGACGAAAAACCCGCCGCGCGATACGGCACAGACTCAGCGACCGGTCGCGCGGTACTGTGCCACCACGATACGCACTCCGCTCTGCCTTGCGAACTATTTCTCACCCGAGGACTCTATCCGGACGACCAGCTCGCTCGCGAGCGCCCGGGACGCGACTAGCCGGCCAAATCGCGCGCGCGTCCGAGCGGACGTTTTTAGCACGTCTTCGACGACGACTTCCTAATTATTTTGGCAGAGATCAGCTCGCGGGACGGGAGAGCCGCTTTCCCGATCCTCAACGTCGTCGCGCTCTGCTGCAGCTTTTTCCTCCTCCTATTCCGTCGTCACCGACAATTTCTTGCGCGTCCTGCAGAAGACCAGGTCTCTCGGGGTGGTTTCTCCATTCTCGATCTCCATAAGATAAATTTCTACGCGAAATGTGATTGAAATAATTTAATAGAAAGCTGCTACTCATTTTGCTACAGTCTAAACAAAACTAATCCTCTCTCAATTACTTTCAGTTGCTATTACGTTGCCTTTAATAAATACGTGACAATTAAATATTTGACGATGAGCGATGTATATAAGCGCTTTCTCGTACGCCCATAGAGATGATTCTACTTTAATGAAGAAGATTAAACCTAACAGTGTGTATTGAGATACAACCCTTTATTAAATTATCCAATTATTGAATGCACGCCTAGACCTCAATAAAATAAATTATCTATTAATCCCTTTATATTCAATGTGTCATAAAGAGAATCGGATCTTCTTGTAGGTCGCGAGGGTCTATTTTGTGGTGACCATTCTGCTCATCTCAATGACTATTTAAAATTTATGGCAATTTGATTGATATAAATGACAGAATAAGATCATTAGTACTAATGCAGTTCCAAAACGTAAAACAAGCACATAAGAGATATGTTATTCCTATATAGTGACGTTTAAGAATAATTACAATATAAAAAAAAAAACAATTTTTCTCTTAATTTTGAAGAACTTTATAGCATCAGAAAGGCAGTGAAAAAGCAAGAGACTTTAAATTAAATTGCGTTAGTAATTAAAGTGTTTCTACAAGATAAATTCATTTCAGCTGGATCTTGTAGCAAAGCTTGAGTTTATTTTAAGCGCAGAAAGTTCAAAAAATATGGCCGAGAGAAGTGGACCTAAGTCGCGATTTGAGCGAGTACACGAGCGCATGGACTGGCGGAATCTATTTGAAGACGAGATGCAACATGTTGGATACGGGCCGTAAGGATAAGAAACACCGCGCGCTTGTTGGCAAACAAGTAGAGCTCGTGTTCGCATGCGAAGACCGTTTTACATAGATACATGAAGATGAGGTAATCCACTCTGTCAAATTATCTAATACCACGAAAAAAGCATCTATATAAAAAGAAAAAAGAAAAAATTGACGCTCTCTCTGTCGCTGTGCAACGTATACAAAAAAAAGTCTGAATATGACAAACCTCGCGAATGAAATTTATTTTTTGTTATCTAATTAGAAATTAGCCGATAAAATTAGCTGATCCCGCCTATATTTTCCGAGCAAAATTTGGTGCGGAGCTGTTTGGGAACTTGCCACGGAGTTTATACGAGCGAATTTAATCCGTTTTGCATAATTGTTCCCCAAATATCAAAGAGGAGAACCTCGTACATTTGTTGTGCACGAGGAGAAGCAACTAACTGTATTACTGACTAGATCGTTCGTCGGTGGAGACAGCGCATTTTCTTCAACGCTCGTGACACAATACATCGCGACGTATTTATGTTATGCTATTGTGACGTGTTGACCATATGGTAATGTGGGCGCGTGTAAACGTGCTCTTCAATTGTCGACCGTGTTACGGATAGCGTGCGCGCATTAACGCGTTCCTTCGGATGACATGAAATCATCCATCAAAGTATTTCTGCCCCAAACCCATCGCCAAAGATAACAAGAATGGCTTTGAAAATATTAAAAATAGCGCCGTATGACACGCGGCCAGAAATCATTCGAGATTTGAAGAAATGCGAGAAAAAAAAGAAAGGAGGATACATTAAAATGTTTCGCGTTAAGTGTTTCACCGTCCGAAAATATATCACGTGAGACTCGAATAAAGTTTTTCTTGTTCGGCGATAAATAAAATTATTAATCTTTAGCACATTTGTTCATTGCAGCATTTGCATGATTACGTCGATTATTAAATATTCGCGTTTACTGCGAAGCATAATTAACCGGGCGGCGGTGTTTTATAACGCTGTTTAATTATAGTTCAGGATTGCACAGATTATTACGCGACGTCGAGTCGAGATAATTTCTCGGTCCGCGAAAATCTCTTTACGCGCGCGCCAATGTAGTGGTGACCTACAAAAACCAAAATGAATTCTTGGCTCTAGCTATTATAGGTCGCGTAATACGCGACGAGTGCTAACTCTTCAACGAGCAGTTTTCACACGATTCCACGCACGATCGGGGACATACGGCGATTTTACGGGGAATTTATTGGCTCGTTTGACGCGCTCCTCGCGTATCGAGCTTTGGTATGCGCAAAATATTTTCAGCGAGTCGAAATTTTTTTTTTTTTCCGCGAAACAACGAGCGAATTTTAACCGCACGTTTCGCTTCGCAAGCACTTATTATGCAACCGTATTTCTGTATGACACGCCGAACAATACATGTGTTGATATAACAAAAAGATGAAGATTCACGTCAATTGTTTCGTCACGATTTTTGTGCATTACTAATTCAGGTGATTTTTTTAAATAAATAAACGATATAAATGATCTTAACTAAAAAACACTTAAGTACGTTTAAAAATCAACTATAACAATTTGCCTTAAAAAGAAGTCTCTTTGTCAAGAACTTAAATATATTTTTATCTAACAATAAGTAGTTATTGAAGTTTTCTTTTCCATTAAAATATTTAAAAAAACCGCGAGATAAATAAGAATAAATTTTGCACGAAAGGAAACCCGCGCGTTTCCAAATTAATTAAAATTCCACAAATGTACAGCTTATGAACCAGAGTCACTATAGAGCTCAATGAAATAATTTTCTGTCTAATTAAAATCAATCAAATCACTCTGACAAAAATAAACTTTCTAGTAAACTCAATTACTGTCAAGTTTTTGGAATATTTTCAAATTTTTCAAATATAGTCCAATGATAACGTGCGAGGTTTCGCGATCGACCGAACGAGTCGACCTTCACTATAAAGCGAAGTTGTTCAACGCAACTCAAACTTCGTTCAACAACGATATCAGGAAAGTTATTCACGATAATAATATAATCCTTCATGGTTATTCCTCGTTGGGTTGTTGTCACTGCACTTGCTTTCCGCCTCACGCGTTCTCCACTTTGGAGATAGAGACTTCGGTCACTGCGCGTGGTAACACAAAGGACACTATAAGCAACTTTGCACCCCATGGTCGCGTGGCAAGTGGACTTACCAGTGCTTCTGTCTTCACCTCTTCAACTTTTTTTTTTCACTCGGAAGTGCTGCGCGGGGGTGCGGGCCACCCCCGAAGAAAAACCGTTTCACACTGCTGTCTCTTTCTGATTTTTTTTTCTTTCAATCCACTTGACTACTCGTCGGTGCGCATCGTCGGTGCGTCGACGCGCCGATCTCGACTAGGACCTCTACGTGCAGGAGAGTCGTATACGCGACGGAAAAGGGAAAGCGAAACAAACAGACATTCAAAAGGGGGCAACGCCTGCGCTGCTGAACAAAACGAAGCACCGAGCGACCGCGAAATTCATTTAAATAGTCCGTAAGCGTCGCTACCTGGTGGCGAGACAACGAAACGAGGAAAACCCAAGTCTGGCCGGAAGCCAGAGCGGTCCCGGCGGTCGTGGAGATGTCGTCTTGGGTTTTTTTTTTTTGCATTTAACCTTCGAATTCGAAAAGGAGAGCAAGAAAGAAGAGAGAAAGGAGAAGAACAGACATCGTTGTTCAAAAGATCCAAATGCAGCATAAAGATTTCGCTTTTCGTTCATCAAAGTCCATTTAAAAGAATAAATACTCGTGAAGAGGACAAAGTCATCAAAGTCTTGAAGTAATTTCTTGTGGTTGTTTGCTGAACACATAAACAGTGTTTTCCAGAAAGTTAGTAAGAAGGGTGAAGACTGATGGACTCATAGAATTTTCTTTTGTTAAGACAACGAAGGTGGAACGTTGTTTCTTCTTGAGATAATAAGAGAGCTGAGAATAAATGAAGAAAACTCTAAAACTAGATAGAAAATCAATAGATAGATAGAAAAATAAATAAAAAGAGAGAAAAAGAGAGATAAATAAATCCAATACTAGATTATCACAAAAAGTAATTACTTTCAGTAAAAACTTTTTTTTTTTTAAATTAATGGTCTGTTATTAGTATTTTTTATTTAAACACATCACATCTGTTCGAGACATCTTATAATTATTTACTATCAAAAACGTCATATAATAACAATGTTCTTAATTAATTCCCACGGGATTCGCAAACTTCATCAATTTCGCTACATTTCGATACAAATCGAGATGCGGAGAAGTTTAATATCTTCGAACGCGACTGTTTCGGCGAAAATATCCTATAAATAAGATCAAAGAGATGTCAATATAAAAGTGAGCAAAACAATTTAACGTTTTATAGACATCTAAACGATTGCGTTTAGGTTCTCAGCTATAAATACGTAACTTCGATCTCTGACAGCGTTCCCTCGACATTATTCTTATTAGAATTATACAAGGCGAGCGTTTTCCACAAGAACGAAAATAGTGGCGAAATGACTGGCGGATATCCAAGTGCAATATCGCGAACGAACTCGAGGACAATTCACCGCGAATATTCTGAAATGTGTTCTTCGACCGTCCATTTTCGATCCTCGTGATCAAGGTCCTTTAGCCGCGTCGTCATCGTTCCGAATATTCTTCCGGACTTTGCATATTTTCCAATGTACAGTAGCATCGCGAAAAATCTCGAAGAAAATCGCTTAAGAAGATGGCACGTGGAATGGCGCTTTCGTACATAATTAAATATTTTATAGCAATTTACTGAGCCTTTCTACTTAAAAATTATATATTTTACTTTTAACACTAAATTTGACAGCTGGCGCGGACGCGCAACATGCGTGACATTATTTCGCAGCAAGAGAAGATAACTCATAGTTCGCAAAACATAATACAGACGAAGTTTATCTCCGATAAGAATGACGCAGCGACGTTTCCGAGTGTACAAACACACCTTGAAAGGCATACAAAGAGCGAGTCAACGAGAGAAAAAGTCAACGACCTGTTTCTCAAATCCCAAAAAATTTTTTAAATGTATTATGAGCTCGTGGCCGGGCGCGTGCACTTCGCACGTGGGATATATCACGCCGTGTGTGGAGGTCTTGTCGAATTTGCCAAATCCTCTTCACCGTTTATCTCGTGCGTACCGCATCGAGATATTGTGTGTTGCAATGCAATACAATAATTGTTAGACCTTAAGTATTCCGCAAAGTGTTCCAGTTTTATGACGGCGTCTGTTTTCCAACGATGACGTCAGAATCAGCCGCGATGCGTTACGAAATTTCGAGTTCACGAAACTGCTTGGCTCGAACTATCCCGGCAGTGTTCGAAAAAATGAATATTGCAGACAGACTTACGTTGTAGACAGACTGGATCTGCAAGACCTACGCGACTTTATAATCCAACACCTCGGCAAAAAACTAATATTTTTTCAATTTTTTTTTTTTTTTTTTAGTGGATCTAAAAGACCCATGTCTGTCCGCGAAGGGTTAATTGAAAACTTGATTTAAAGTTGCACTTATTTTCACATTATAAAAATTATTTAAAGACGAAGAAAGATTGGGTAATAAAATTACACATACGAATTCTACCAAGTGTAACGAATATGCATTTGACTGCATTTAATGGGCGATAAAAAGTAGATATATACGCGAAGAATAAACATATCTGCTTTCGTTCTGCGAAATGAAAAGCGATTTTTTTTCTCGCGATCAAAATAATGGATCGACACGCGCGAGCTTTTTAAAACTTTTTTTTTGTTGCGAAACGAACAGATGAGAATAGATCGGGCCCAGAGACATTAGGAGTAAGTGCGAAAAAGTGTGTCATAAAAGCGGTGTGCTCTTTTTCCAAGAAGATCTCTTCGTCGCAATACACTTCAAAGATGAAGCAACGAGCAGTCTGAACGCTGGATAAACATGTCGGTGCCATATACGTTTTATCGCGAAAGTTAGTACCTCGAATGCGTTTGTTTTAAATACATCAATGGACGTGCGGTGTTAGCGATTACGTTTCGGTAACAGTGTTCTGGAAATACTTGCACGGACAAGTCTGTTTTCCCAATACTGAAACTTACAATCGAAGTGTATTAACTTCGAAACTACAAACATCTCGCGTTTAATACCTCGCATTTGTGTCAATTTATCTTTTTTTCGCTGTAAATCACAGTGAAATATCGGTGATAAATATTTACAATAACAATAATCATCAATTCTGTATATGAGTTTCATCTACATTTTCGCCACAAATCTCCAGTTTAACGCATAATCGCAAGTTTCTCACGCATTGTGTCACGAAATTAATGTTTATTCAACAGATAAGAAATGCGTGTATTTCAAATATTCAAAATTATGTTATTATGTTCTATTTCATTTGTGCATGCGGTCGTTTTACAGATATCAAATTTCATGTCGTATCCAGATGAGATTTTATTCCGCGTATAAAATCGCGAATAAGAGGTGCAACATTCTTACTGGCAATAATGCGCGTGCAAAATACCCATCAAAATTAAGTAAATACACGCGCATCGAATAATAACACACATATACGCGTTATATGCCATAAACTGACAGCGGGCCTTGAGGTTGCAACAGACGACTGCCACCCGCCTGCCGAGAAGATCGAACTGCCGGAACCAGTTGAAGACACGACCGTCCCCATGAAACATTCGCGCTATCAGCATTCTCTCATTATAGCAAACGAAAATAGACCTTGTTACTTCGTCGCTTACTTTACTCTGAACGGCGCGGTTCAAAGCGCGATGATATTCTTAGCTAAAACTCTCGAAGTCTTACGTAAAACCGGCCCGAAGTACAGCGACGTTTTGGAGTGTCATTGGAAAGCTGGAAACGTTTTTTTCGTGTTCGATGTCTGAGGCTCAATTTGATGCATTCATCCACCGGAAGAAGCCGATAAGTTATTTTACAAGTGCACAGTTTAAATGATTGTTCTGAGAAAGGTGGTATAATAAATAAGAAACTTCTCTCATGTTTATGAATCAATAATACAAACATTGAAGGATTCTAATCAAGTTTTAATTTTGTTAATAACAAGACACGATTGTGTACAATTATATCTTTCTGTAGTAAAAATATTGCTGCGTTGTATTTCTGATAAATAAAAGAAAACGCTACTGTCTTAGCGACATTATGGTCCAAAACCTTAATAATAGTTTATCAAATTAAACACGTGTTTCGTTACGGCGAACGTTATTCGTCGCTAATGCGAATTTTAGAGAAGTCGGTTTAAATATAGAGCCGGAAAGCATTAGGAGCACGCGCGTCGATGGTAGTAAAGAGAGAAAGAGAGAGAGAGTCGTATTTATTTATAACAATTTTTATAAATAAAGTGCTAAACAGCCATGATGAAACCACCTGCCAGACGAAGAAGCGATCGATCATAACGTACGTATTTTATAAAATGAATGCAAGTACTGACAAACCGACGAAGTGCTGCTTTTCTTCACTCTTCTTTCATCGTGTGTTCGTGCCGAGTCGACGTACACATGCAATGAATAATTGCCATTCGATTGGCTCATTCATAAATTTTATTTGTGTTCAACTTTCATTACGGTAACCAATCGTCGGTCTTCAAAGTGACGCGAAAATACGCATGGCGCTAAACGCACCCACATTTTCATACTTTATTTTCCGAAAAGAAATGAGGAAGTAATTTTAGATTACGGCGCAGCATCCGTTCATATTTATAGAATATTATTATCAAAGAGCGGTTCACATCTCTCCTCATTCGCTGAACAGATGAAATCTGTTGCTGCTAAAAGCCGCCTTCAACGTCAAACGACATCATCAGCGTCCGGAAATTATCGCCGCGACAGCTCGAACGGAGATAACATCTTTGTTGTTGAGGTTTTTTGCCAATGTATAAAAATTAAAAAACAGAACTTAGACGTGCGTGAATCTCGAGAATATTAACTCTCGAATAATACAGTGTGTGCGTGTGTTGAAAGCAGTTTAACAAATGTTTTATTTCGCGAAATTGTCTGGCGCACACAAGAAAGGAAACAGTTTAGTTTCTCAATATCCCTCGAAAAATTATTTCACATTTCGAATAGAATTAGGAAATGGAAGAAAAGTTATATACACTTGAGAGTAATATTTCAAGTCTGAACTTAGGTTAGTCGAACATTCGTTAACTCTCCTCCGCGATTCCACTTCTGCTCTGAGTTTATGCCTCTGTATTCTTGCCAGTGATCTCTTGACATGCTTGCGACGTGAGCGCACGCTTCATAAATTCGTTTATCATTAACACTCAGAAAACAGACTTCCGTGATGTACATTCCGCGCGTCTCTGCCGTGTTTCCTACAAGCTCTTTCATTATTGCGACTCTTGAATATTGAGAAACAAACGATTTTACTGATTTGCTAATGAAACACTCTGTGACACGCAAGTCAAGTTTTCGCACACTTGTCTCTATTTGTCTGTTTGCATTCTCATATAATTTGCACGCGCCCACTCTAATTTTCGCGGGAAATAGCCCAGCAATATGTTTGACAAGATTGCGACGAGATGCAATAGAATTTTCAAGGAAAAGAAATATGTAAAAGATAAAGAGCCAGCGCGGCTAGTTGCGCGCGAATATTATATTTAAAAAAATGTCAAATACAGCAAATGTTTGACCCTAAATTTAAGGGTTGCTCTCTTCAGTGCGCTACAAACATTCAGTTACAAAAAAAACCGTAATGTAAAAGATAAACGTAATAAAAGGAATAATGATAATAATCACTTTGCATTCTTCCGCCAGCGATAACTAAAAAGTGAAGCTATTTTCTTTTTTTTTGAATTTGTTTATCTAAAATCTAACTTTCAATGCTGTAGATTTTTTCGCAGCATTCTTAGAGCATGATAATTTTGAGACTTATGATTTTTTCATCTCTCACAATAAGATTTTAAGATGTAAGATAAAAGTTGCTTATAAGCAATTTAAAAATAGTACATACATTTATATATCACTATAGAGATGCTGCGAAAACACAGCAGTGAAATAGTCAGAAAAATTTAACCCTCAGTTATAAATGTTTTTTTTTTCAACTTTGTAACAAATAAATTCTTCAAAAACTTGGACTATTCCGAGATTGAAAACACAGTGTGTATTTGAAAGAGAACATTTTTATAAAATGTCGAAAAGGAAAGAGCATGTCAGTTCGGAGTCACCCTAAGCTTTATATATGACTCATTGCGGGTCTTTGCCTCGTACGTAACGTTGCTTCCGGTAGGAAGCTTCCACGGTCAACCGGCATCTGTCAAGCACTTGCACGGCATATAGGCTCGAATCAAGAACGTTCGTCTCGCGCAATGTAGACGCCGTTAGTGAGACGGATCCGTCATCGCGCGATGACGTCGATGATCTTTTGCACGCACGGAACGAAGCAGCGAATTCCAATCTATACTCGCGTAGAATCTCGCGAGCCGCGGAAGCAAACCATATTAGTAGAAGTAACCGAAATTAATATGTCTGATGCATTTCCATTCGCGTAAGTAAGGTTTAGAGATTACAAATTTAAATTTTATGTCATATTATATATTTAGATATTATGGATTTATATACATTATAGATTTGTATTAATAAATATAGGCTTTATATTATGTATATATATAATATATATATATAATATTATTTCGTTATAATAAATAATAATCGAAAATTATATCTCTCGAAGGAAACCGATTTGTGTGTCGGTAAACGAAATAATATAAATTTGTCTTGGATTTGTCACAGTGATTTAATATAGTTAGACATCTGTCATCATTTATCACAGCTACGTGTAAGAAACATATAGGACACGTAAACATCTTCAATGACAAGATTGTTTTGTGTATTGTTTCATATTATATTCTTTTCATTTTTCTATCTCGACGTTCTATTCGGAGTATCATTAAAATATACATTAATGACGCGCGCGCGCGCAATTTATTTACAAAATCAAAAAAATGGTCAATTATATAATTCTTTTTTCTTTTTTTTTTAACACATCCTGTTTTCCAAGAATGTAAACTGCCGCGTGCGCCTCTATTTTTGTTGCAACCTTCAATATTCGCTTCATCATTGCGCTGCATCAAACGGAAAATCTCGATCGATCGATCCATCGATCAAACGATCGGGAAAGAAGAGATCGCCGGTCGACGCGGCCGAATCTACCGCGCGGCGCTCGCTTTCAGGGTTAACGCGGATCGGTCCTACTTATGTAAAATCTTGAACGAGTAACATTGAGAGCTAATTATAAACACGGCCGGTTAGCTACGTCCGCGTTACCGCGCCGCTCGTCGCCGCTTCTCGTTGCCTACCTGCAAGACCGCCTCGCAGCCAGTGCAATTTGCGATGCAGTCGGTCTCGTAGGCAGACCGGCATGGCACACACGGCTAGCGACCCAACTAAAAATAAAAGCGGTCGGTCAACAGGGGGGTCCGCGGGGGTCCCACGATCAAACGGCCAACTGGGCCAGTAAAGTATCCGTATAGCTCAACGTCCCAAATATAGTTCGACATCTACATAGGCCGAGAGAGTCGCATGCGGCTATCTATCCTACCTGCTGGCAGCGCGCGTCGTATAATGCGACACATGAGAGCGTATAGTATCGCTAGCATAATCTTGCGAGCCGTTTGTCATCGGCGCGATTTCTCGATGACATGCTTGTCTCGAATTCGAATCGCCCCTCGAATCAGAGCAAATTTCGGAGCCAATTCGAGGATAGATCACGCGAGCACACACTTTGCTGGTGGCGTTGGGTCTTCGCCGGAACTTAATTTATTAATCACGAACTTCATGCGACTCGCCCCCTCTTGACTGATGATCTCACATTTATTTCATCTCCATTGAGAGTGATAAATAAAAGAGAGACCGCTAATTTATATTTGATACATATGTCAGAAACTATACAAAATATTTTGATTACTCGACTCAAAATTCAAAGTTTTTATAGCAGTCTCTGTCAAGCTTTGTTTTCTTACGATCTCTTCGATCGTGTCACGTGTTGATATCAAATCGAAGTTATGATCGATGCAACAATACTGTCAATGTTAAATTAAATTAAAGTAGGAATAAAATATTGAAAATTCATAAATGTTTAAATTATATTTCTAAACATATTGAAGTTTATATCTAAACTCGTCGCTAGGAACTGCTTAAGGAGAACGAAAATAGCACGTGAACGAAGGCTGTGTTAAAGCCTGCGTGCTGACATCCCCAGGAACTTTACCGTACTGTAAAATCGACTTCTGTTCATCTAGATGAAGGCAAACGTCACGGCTCAATAAACGTCGTGGTTATTGCGTGATGTATGACGTTTCCTGAGTGATTCTTTTCTATCTTTCTCTCTTTTCAACTAAGCCAAAAATTATGCAAAAATAATTCATTTATTGTCAATGTTATGTAAATAATATATATTCAAGAGACAGGACTAAGATAATTAATTAAAGAAACGAGAGATAATTATTACAGAACACTAATTAATATTATGGAAAATAAAACGCATTTTTATTTTCCCTTGCTCTTCAAAATAATCGCCAAGAAGAATATTTTCGGATAAAATCGCAAAAATTCAGATTTTTTCTTTAATATTTCGTAGAGACTTTCGTAAAAACTTCGACGATTGCGTTCACAAGAAACACGCGACAGGTAAGTCTGTGATCCTAAATTATTCGACGTTCTTCTTCGAGCCGGGGAATCTTTGGCAGATCCGCGCGGCACGACGCGACGCGTCGATGAAACGCAGAAAAGTCTCATCTATCATGTCGAAACGCGTAACGCGAAAATAGTCGCAAGGATACGTTTCGGGGCCGGACTTGGCGCTGGGCTTGCGCGAATTGTGCACTATATGTCGGCGTGTGTTATCGGACTCGCGCGATTCCGATAACGATGAGAGCGCGAGAACACGTCACGGCTGTGACGTGTTATCGCGAATGCACTTTCAAACTTGTGCACCGGTTGAAAATGAAGCCCGAGGGTACATAGTAGATACGATGATTACTTCAGACTTGAGAGAGAGATTTTTGTGGATATTCCACGATTTTTCTACCATTTTTTTCCTTTATTTCGAAGTTTTTGTGGCAATTGTTTCTTTGTCTTTTCATGTCTTTTACATATTTTTTTCTCATTCTAATTATTTATAGAAAAAGTAGGTTTTAATTTTTACAGATGCATTCCTACGAAGATGTACTTTAAATGTGTGTGTGTGTGTATGTGTGCAAATCTCATCGGAGATAGGTTTCAGCTACGTAATAATAGATATAGAGGGGCTCATCTCTCTCTCTCTCTCTCTCTCTCTCTCTCTCTCTGTCTTTCTCTACGGAGGGTCTTTCTCGCATACGTTGTCGTGCTTCATTGGTTGAGCGAAGGTTCATCTTTGCTAAGGTGGAGGAAATATCTTGAAAAGGGCAAAGTGGGCTCTTATTCTCTTAAAGGCGAAAGATGTGCTATTACGTAATGACAGGAAGAGAATTTCGAGATTCAATATGAAGGCAGAGGCTATTTATCGGTTAACGAGGGTGATAAAAATATGTTAACTTCAACTTGTTCACATTCTTGATGAAGTGTCTCTTACGCACTTGTCAAGTGTACGTCTTCTTTTGTATAACTTTATCTTTTTTTTATTTTTATTTTATTTCTGGAATGCAGAAATAAAAATTGAATTATTTTACATGTAGCATACTATACACAGGCACGTGTGTGAAATAATTCGTTTGACATCTCTAAAAGCGACGGGAAATAAAGCTTTCTATTCCTTTCGACAAACGAAAGGCGTTTGAACAAGATGAATGCGCGAAGTATTTATACTTTTGCAAACTCGGCGAAGACGTGGAATTATTTCTGCGCGAGCATGATCTAGGAATACTTAATTGTCGGTCGACTGTGCGATAGATCACGACTACGTTACGATTACAACATAGGCACTTGTAATGTTACAATATCTTTGTTAAGCAAAGTGTATTACATTACACACTCACACACATACAAAATAGGTCTGTATACAACAAATGCAAATTTAGATATAAATTGATTTCTGTAATAAATGATAAATCTTACTATCTTTATCACACTGTCGATCTTGTAATCGATCTGTTGATCTTTGGAAAATTATTACATTTACTGGTTTTTAAATTCACAATATATTTTACAATGTTTGTTTTTTCAATTCTATTCAGTTTATAAATCGTTTATAGCATCGAGTTCTCTCAGTTATCCACATTCTGGAAATATCATCTCAATTTCTTTCGGATATGATATTTTCCTTCTCTGTATCCTCTATATCTTCCGTATCCTTTCTGTATCATCTTTAATCCACGCTTACAATAAGAGAACGTGACATCCCGCAGAATCCTTGAGGAAAAGTGTTATTATGGCCGGTCAAGCCTACGCTCTAGGCCAGGGGCTAGGCTAGTCTATTTCCGCGATTCAGCTTATGGACCGAAATAGTCGTAGAGATTTTCTGAACAAGAGAAACTGATCAGCAACTGTCCATGAGAATCCCAGTGTGTCTGGTTAGTGGAATCTCATTTCTTTTCTTTTGATTTTTCATCATCGTCATTGTTTGAGACGACAGAATTCAAGTTCATGCGGTTGTATCTGTTTAGTTTTCCAAACACACCGTAAGATTAAGCCAGACAGTAATCTGCGAACGTCACGAAATCCACAGATTATATAATATTCCCTCTCGAAAATAAAGCGGACATAGTGACGAATATAAATGAACTGATCTCGGCAAAAGAGAGCAGATCGGCAAAAGAGAGAGAGAGAAAGTCGCTAATTTAAATTATTTTAACTTAAAAAAAACTTT
Organism: Pseudomyrmex cubaensis; assembly: GCA_014825685.1. Lineage (NCBI taxonomy): Eukaryota > Metazoa > Arthropoda > Insecta > Hymenoptera > Formicidae > Pseudomyrmex > Pseudomyrmex cubaensis. The sequence goes on along the minus strand of QVOA01005933.1, from coordinate 46,472 downwards.
TGAAGAAGTTTTGCAATTTTCGTTTTAAAACTTTTTGCAATACATTTTTGTAATAAAAAGCAGAGCGATAGTAAATAGATGTATTGAGCTCGATTAATATTATTTTTATCTCGCTGTATTGTTACACTTTCATTAATTATTATCGTTTGATTAATCACATTTCGTTCATAATTTATCTCGATCGTATTTAAATTTATATTTCTTAATTAAATTTATATTTTTGGTTTGGTACGATAAAATTAATATTTTGATGTTTTTGTTTACACAAAATACTTCGAAAGAGTTTGTAATTCAATATCTTTTTTCGTTTTCAAAAAAATTGTTGTGGTAAGCAACGTCACACACGCTCCTCTCGGCGTGTTTGCGCGCGGCTCCGATCTTGTATACGTACGACGGCTATTTCCACTGTGTCGTCGGCGACAGGTGTTAAACCATGCCAGGCGGTGGCGATGCCGCATCGACGAGGATTTCGAAATTTGCCGACGAGAGAAGTCCGCGGCGGAGTATTTTCAATCGTCTCTACGGTGCTGGGCGATTTCCACCGCGCGTCGTCCGCGTCCTGGGAAACCGGCACCGATAGGTGAAGGCGAACGAATAGATGAGTTCGCCGAGCATATTTCTGGCAGTCACGAGATACGATTTTACGGACTGCGAGCGAACAAGTAACAAGCTCGTCCCGAGAAAGAGGTACAAGAGAGTGCGCGACGGAGATAAAGAGTAACGAGCAACGCACGAGATGAGCAAGGACGAGTGAGATAGAGAATAGAAACCTGAAGAAGACGGACAACTCGCCTTGCTTTCGGTTAGAGTCGACATTGTCGGGCGGCGGCCAATTTTCAGGGAAATTCCATTAATATTCGTGGCTTTGTTCCACTTCGAATTGATGACTCGTGTCGTTCTGCACGTATATACATATATATATACATATTAAGACACAGATCGTTTTATGCAAAGTGCTTCCTCTTATTCATATCTATCTTTCCTGTTACATGATTCTTGAGACCGATTCTTCTTTACTTTTCGAACTACTTAATAAGACAATTTCTCTATTTTAATTTGCAAAAATTTTTTTTTTTTTTTATAAATTAGTTTCTTCTCTCGCTTACATTTTCTCTTTACTAGAATCTTCGAAATTTTTTATTCTACAAATAAACACGAGATCATCTGTAAAAAGCATCGTTGAAATTGACAAGTAGCGTGTAAAGACGCGCGAAAAAATTGTAATAACATAATAAAAAAATAAATTAACAAATAAACTTTACAAATCGCAAATATAATATATATGATATATTTTGCTATAATATGCAATCCTTTGTGCTTATATAGTAAATTTACTCTCCACTGTTCGATATACGTCGGTGTGTGTGCACGCGTGTGCCACGCGGCTGCCACCGCGTAATTGCGTGTGTACGTGTGTTGTGATCGTTTTATAACTGCACAAAAATGTCGTCCACCCACGTTGGTGTTACATTTTCTGTATTTGTTCACGATGATCATTCGCCAGAAGTGCGCTTGCACATGAGCAGTCGCGTAAAGTTGATTGAATTTCCAATAGTTTGTTTTTAATATCGCATTTCCTCGCACAAAACTGTGCTATCGAACTGTGAAGATTGTTACAATTATTTGCAATCAGTCTTTCTGTAATAAACAGTGGCTCTTTTTTTTCTGTCACATTTTCGAGAAGATTGATTCCGAAAAGTCGATTCGCAAAAACATCTGTGTGAAAATATTTGTTCGAGTTTTCTTTACTTCGAGATCGTATCGGATATGCACAGACGCAACTCAGCTTCCTGTAATCGATGCGAAGAGAGCAAACTCGAATAAAGTGAACGAGCTATCGGAGAGAGGAAAACTTAGCAGTTTGATTAACCCAATTCCGTAACCCTGATTGCAAACCCACGCAAAGCGACCTTTACCTCGTCAACGCGGAGCGACGGCGAGGATAGGGATCCATCTCGAAAAGTCCACCTGCCGCAGTGCGTGCGACCAAGCTGACTGTCCGGTCGGACGCCCACACGAATTGCTATCGCATTATTTCGAGTGCTTTGGCCTTGGGTAGCGGCCAGAGAAAACTTTTGCGGAGATATCGACGCGGAACACATTGGGGTTTCTCCTTTCGACATCTCGTGATAAGTATTAAAGTATTTCGACCAAAAGATGCGTCATTCAGTGACATCCAGCTATACATTATTGACGCAAAGAATTTTTTTTTATTTATATTGTCATACACACTGCTATCGGAGAGCATAAACTGTAAAAAATCGCCAAAAACTATCTATCTATAAATCCCGATTATTTATCTTTATAAGATGTTCTTTTTTTGCTAGAAATACGCGCTATACTGAATTACATGCACGTTTTTTTGGGGGGGAGGGGGGAGGGTAAATTTTATCAATTCACGCTTTCGATTATCGATTACGGTGTGTAAAAGGAACTAGCTCATTTCCATGCAAACTGCATGACATGAACTGTATAAATATGCAAATCCAAATAGAAATATGGAAAACATATTCAGAAATAAATAAGATAATTTAATACAAAGAATTGTGTGTATGTGCGCGTGTGTATATTGATATTGAAAATAATAAAGATTGGTTTGATGCACTCAAGTATTTGTGAATTTGTGCGGATGTGATGTTAACGTAACGCGTTGATTGAGTTTAGCTCATTTTGTCGATTCTCAGAGAAAAAAAAAAATTACTTAAATTGAGATTAAAGATTAATCGCCGTCATAATGTAACCACTCTATATATACATTTGCGATTTAAATATGCTTTCAGAATTTGGGTTAAGAGAACAATCGTTTAATTCAGAAACGAACTTGCGATTTTAGTTTTAAATTAACGGCTTTTAAAACAGCGTTTCTTCAATTCGTCTCATTGTCGGATACTTGTACCGATATATAATAATTAGATATATAATAAGATATATATACATATATAAGATATATATAAATAAAAAAAACTAAGGATATGTGTATAAGATACACATATAATTATATAAGTTAAGATATATATAGTTATAAGTTAAAATATATATAAATAAAAAAACTTACGAAATAAATATTTAAAGCGACAAAATCACCAGACTATGACGTTTATATTCTCTTATGAGCAAAATGAAAGGAAGATGCTCTGGCACTAAACGTAAGAATGTATCGAAGCGAAAAATCGTAGTTTTTTTTCTAATGTATGCCAGTTGGACTTCGTGGTACATAGATTTACGAGAGGTTCGCCTCATTTCCGTTCGCACATAAATCTTTACTGAGAAAAGAACCGCTTTTGTCGGACAGACGAGAAGACACACGTGCCGAATCTTAGCGTGACGCGTGACGTCACGAGTGTATGATTATTCGAAGTGGACGACAGGCCGTGACGACCGAAAGGAAGATGAGGAGATACCGGCGGGAAAAAGATGACAGATGGACATGCGTGGCGATCGATGGCTCGCGAGATCGCAGTGGGGATAATTGGATTTTTCCAACGAGAAAGAGAAAGAACGTCTCTTTGGCAAGTGAGCGCGGAGAGCAGCGTACTTCTTGCTCTTGCGATTCGAAAACGAGCTTTAAACTCCGGCCAGCTCAGAAAGTCTCGAGCTCTCGCGACGAGTCATAATAATAACAACCCCTCGCGAAGATTCCGCGCTTTCGAGCTGAATCTTAAATTTAAACAGAATGGCGACAAGCATTGCGGCGAAGCGTAAAGTGTTTGTCTATACACTTTGAATTCTGTCATGTTTTGCTCGTCCAATTTTACAGAATTTCCTAAATACTTTATTCTTCATCGAAAATGCTTATTACCATGAAGGATGTTTGCGGGACTGATTTTAATTCTAATTAAACAACGAATTTCTTCGCTAAATCTAGATTCGAGTTTTTATCAGTCTTATTTTAATGTACAACAAATAGATCATCAGTTTATAAAGTACCTATTTTCTGCAATAAAACAAGTTTATTAAAAATGTTTCTAAATTACTTGTTTCAACAAGATATCTTACAGATTGTCTCTTATAACAAAATAATCCTAAACATTTATGCATAAATTTTTCACGTTTATATGTACAAGAAAATATTTAGGTTTTTAAGAGAATTTGTGAAGCTTGAGCAATGCAACGAGTCCACCAGAAACGACTAGACTGCCCCTAAAATATAACAAAAAATTAACATGGTATTATATTACGGTATTATATATTACATGACTAAATGCAAATAAATAATAATAAAAAAAACTAATAATTAGTGACAAACGCAGCTTTTCGCTACCAATTTATAGCGCACATCTAATATTAAAATTTGTACTTTCTTTTGAATGAGACGCATTAAAGACGCTCCGTAATTAAAGCTCCGCTTTAACAAAATTGAATTTTCAAACAAAATGCACTTTCTTCAATCCCAAAATACAATAACATCATAAAAATTAAAAATAAACTATTGGACAAGCGTTTCATTCAAGAAGAACGTCAAGATTTCAAAGAGTTTAAAATTAAACACTCTAAAAACGACCGCGGAAAAAATCACGAAAATTGTCGACGCTCTTGATCACATGCGATCCGTATGTGACAGGATACGAGATCGGCGGATTTAAATATAACATCTCCATCGCACTCGGAACGCACTCGTAATGACGGGCGCGAAATGATGTATCGATTGGTATGCACCAAGATTAAACCGACAAACCGCAGTAACTCGACTCGAGTCTTTCACCCGAACGTTAAGTAACGCGACGGTCAGAGCAACGTCGTCATAATAATGCCTTCGCAACAATTGGCAACGAGAATCGTGTCTTCTGCATCTACGGCAATGTCGACGCTAATTAGAGAGTCCGCGAGCCCGAGAGCCATTAATTTGTTTGACGTAACACGTTCAGCGGCTCGTTTCGCCGTTAACAGGGAACGGATTGGCCTCGACCGTTGATTAAAATCCCGATTACGATACCACAAGATGATTCAATATCGGTGTATAAAGTCGAAGGCGTCGCAAGAGGAATTGTCGCACTTCGCGTTTATAGCTGCGAATTCCTCGCGCGATCCAATTCTTCAGTCGATATCTAATTGCACATGCCACTTTTTGATTTTTAACTTCACATTTGTTAAGATATTACGACAGTTTGTGACACTTGATTAAGTAGTAACTTTAATACGTACCATAGGATGAGTTTAACCGAGGGTGAGTGCCGTATCGCATTGTAAGGCGTAACGTACAACTCCTTGTTTTGGCTGAAGTGTTGCAATATGTCTCGCGCGCTGTAAAACAATTAGGAAAATCGATTTTTTGGTCGTTGCGACTCAAATGAAGACCACGTGTTTGATTGACGGTGTTGATCATCCGGCTCGACGGGGAAAAACACGTTAAGCCAATTTCGCATGACAAAAGTTGCACACGTGTGACATGGCAGGTGTAATAATAGATCGTTAATAATAATGTACACGGTAGTGTAGACGGTGGTGGTCTTTTAATAAGCGCTGTAAATATATCTGTGCAAAAGTTCGTTGGTAAAAGCGACATAAAGATGGGAATGCTGCCAATGACGAAGATCTTATGCGTACAATATGACGCCATCGAGTCAATTATTCGATTTGTGAATATTTAGAAAATCGATGTATCACACAGGAATTCAATATTTTACGAGGTATCTTGTACCCTATTTTTAATATAAAAGTCAAATAATATAAATCCTTAAAAACGACACACGTATCTTCTTGTATTATAAAAAAAATTGTTTTATTAAAAAAAATTATTACTACTAGAATCAAGATGGAAAATGTACTGTTTACCACTTGCAGCATTTTAAATGGCTGTAAGACATTTAACATGTTAAAAAAAAAAAAAAAAAAAAAAAAAAAAAAAAAAAAAAAAAAGATTGTAATAGATTCACTGTGTGATATGAATTGACGATATTCGACGGTTTGTGTTTTCAAGCTTTCGACAAATTAGACAAACCAAGTCGATCGATCGACCGTACATACACAAATGTATTAGAGAAATAAACGCTGATTAGATACGTGTTGCAATTTGAAACACGCGAAGTGTTATAAGAATTAAACACAAAATTTATGTCAATGAAATGATCGAATTGATATATGTAATCTTAATTACAAAATCTATAGTTTGTATATTTTAGTATGTAATTTGTATTAATTAAATTCTGAACGTTTGCGTGAACAGAATTATATATTATGTGTGCGCGTTGTGCAATATATATTTGTTTTAAATAAAAATGAACGAACTACTATGACACAATTTATGCATCAGTGTAAATATATGAATATATACATGCAACTGCCCTTGGAAAGCGTCCAAAATAGTTTCACCACACTTTACCCCCCGCACTGTAGTTCTCTTCATACTATTGTGCATATATTACTTTTATCATCAAATATAAAAATTTAATATTATTTCCGTCATATTCTTTGTATTGAGAGAAAACTTGAAAACACAAAAAAGGTAAGATTAATTTAGCTTATCGCGAAATTTACATTTTTTTTTATTTCTTTGAACTGCATTAGTGCGCGAAGTACTGCAATATTTCAAAGATACTTCGGAATCGGACGCAGTTGGCAGCAAATTGCTTTCCCGATATATAAAGTCGCGGTTTATTTTTCATACATGCAAAGTTTATGTAATAATAATGTCTTGGCAGAATTAAAAAGCAAAAAATGTTAATTAAAACCAAAAAACTAAACTAACCTTCCATGATTTGATGCGGCGACTAATACTTGCTTTGAAGTATATTGCTTCACATCAACGGTGCCAAATGCTGACATCTTTTCAGCTATCTGCGCAAATATTTGACAAGGCAAGCTTGATTACAAATCATATTCACTTCACATATAAATCACTTATAAATCACTGTAATACAAGAAAGGATTCCAATAGTCTTTAGGATTCCTATAGTATTTAATAAAACGCTATATGCAATTTGGTGTAATACCTGCGAGGCGCTTATTGAGTTTGATGATAAAGGTTTCACAAAAAGCCACTTTGGCCGTGTTGATTCAGGTTCAGGTCCGTCCAATCTCTGAAAAATTTATATTATCAATTATATAGCATATATAGTTAATTATATAGCATATATTATCAATTATATAGCATATATGTTATAGAAATATTTGCATTTTTCTTACCAAATGCGATATATCGCCACGTATGACATTTATACAATTTGCATAATTTTTTACACTGTTCATTAATTCTGTATGTGTATACTCCTTTAATGCAGAACCTCTAAAATCACAAGATAAAGATTTCAATAACCATATCATTAATTATATATACTATATGAATGTATAATACTCGTGCTTAGATATTACAGTAAAAAAAAAAAAAAACTAAGTAGTTATTAAATTTTAATCCTTGCATAAATAACTTCATGCATAACTTACTGTCCATACTGTTTTTTAGCAAATATATGAGCCATTCTGATAAATACATAACCAGCAAAATAAGAATCCCAGCCTGCATTGTGGTATCTCGGTGATGATGTAACTAGAAGCGCGCGAAAATTTTATAAAATTAACAATATCGCATAGAATATCAAGATGCATAAAAAAAAACTACCATCTGATTCCTCTGATTTTGAGGTTAATGTTATATCAGGAGATCCAAAATCTACGTATTTTCCTCGTTCTTGTGTAAAATATTCAAATAAGTCACCTAGAGAAGTACGTTTCCATTTTACTGAAAAGAAAAAATGTATATTCGATAATTTTGTACTTGTATAAATATGCATATATATACACACGTGCATGCACGCACACACACACACAAAACACAAACTACCTTCGGGATCAAGAAGTTCCTTCAATCTGAAGCTTAAAAATTTTGTGTCATAAATTGTTGGAAACATTCTATGTATAGCAGTCTTGTAATCAATATAGTTTTCTGCAAAATATAATTGATTCATAACTTACTATAAACTTACTTTTATGCATTGAATAAATATAATGAAACATTTAGAAAGAAAAAACTAGTTTTCTATTGTTATGTACACAAGTATACATACTAGGTAATGGCCTGTAAAACTGCTGATGCATAAACATCAAGTCTAAAAATGCATTATGTGCTATTAAAGGTTTTTTCAAAGTGACCAACAGGTTGAATATTTTTGAAAAACCAGCATACGAATCCAAGAAAACATTCTCCAATATAGGACCTTCTTCATTCTGAAGAACTTCTCTTGATTCTGGCAATACTTTCATAACAGTTACCTGAAAAGACATAAAACTAAAAATATTAAGAAAACTCAAGATCTTGAAATAACTCAAATTATTTTTGTAACATATATACAGTTTAAGATATATGTCTATATTCATACCACATTGTTTCCTGAAGTAGTCCATACATTTGGGAAATAATTTCTTAATTCTTTGTGTGTAATATATTGCAAAAGTGGAGTAGGAGTATCAAGGTTAATTAAATTTACTTCATCAGCTGTTTTCAGCCATTCAGCTATTTGATTGACATAACTGTTCAGATAATTTTCTTCTTCAAATGAAAGAGATTGTTTTATATTGCGAAATAGCATATTGTTTTGCAGCTGTTGCTGTAAGAACGCCTCTTCGGGCTCATTGAGATATGATATACCGTTATACATCAGCTGCAAAAGTTTTTGTACATAGGTACATAAAAGTGATAAGAACATTACATGCAATTTGAAACACTAATTTAAATTATATATATATACACACATGCTTTTTTATCAAACATATGAGTTGTCAATAATATAGTTCAAAAAAAGCATAAATTTCCTTGATAAAATTTGTGACATACTTTGTTAAAATCAAATCCATGTTTAGACAAAAATTCTAACGCTGCAACTTGCCAGACAAAACTTCTATTCATCAAAGGAATAGTTCTAGGTAATAAAAAAAAATTAAATATCTCTGCAGTGTATTTGTTTTCATGTTGGACTCGTTGAAATGTACAGATACCAAATTGGATAATTATGTGAGGTTCAATATTACGTTTTTGCTTCTCATAGCGCTCGTTTATAGAATCGAATAAACTGCAATGATAGTTATATAAAATATTGCATAACATTCACAAAAAAAGTCAAATAAGAATATCTAGAAAAAAGAGAAAACTAACCTAATTTTGGCGTCGACTTCTAAACCTGTTAGTTCTGTATCAATCGCTATAAAACTCGCATCTTTCAATGCTCGTTCTAGATGCGGGTATATTTGAGCAAAATTGCGATTTGTAACGTCAGTCATAATTAACTATCGTCTCTTGTATGAGTTAAAAAAACAATAAAATTACTATCACTTGTGGCACATGTGACTAAATGCAGTAAAATGTGAGTCAATGTGCGTAAACAGAGTTAAGGCTATTGCACACAAAAAGGCTGCATATGCATAGCAGGATCATCTCAACCAATGAACATCTAATATAATTTTAGATTTTATGCTCTAAATCAATATGGCGACTTTATGTTAAATGCCCATTGGTCAAAATGATCTTACGCATATGCAGCTATGTCATTTTGTGTGCGATAGCTTTTAAAATAGAAAGCCTCACAGGAAGAGTCGCAAACTCGTGACGTCACTGAGCAGTTGTGTTCTCTGTCCAATCAGAAGCGACTGTGAAGCTCTTTATTCTTAAATCTAAAAAAACCTAATTAATTTTGCGCCGCCTCATTTTATCTTTTAGTGCATGTAAATAAAGCAGAAGATCATAACATTAACTAATGAAATTTTATCATAACTGTTAGTAATGGATTTTGTTTTTGAGTATTATCTCATTGTATGTAAAAGAAAACTTAATTTCATTAAAAAAGAACTTGTTCCGTCTCTCTCGTCTTCATTTTTTATTATCATTGTCTTACTCTTAAAACTCTTACGTTTAAAAAACTTAATTTTTATTAAAAACATTGATGCGCAAATTTTGAGTGGATCTAAGAAATCCATGTGTGTGTCTGTCTGCAAATAATTAATTATACAAAATTACATATGTTACATATGTTACTCTTACATATTATATATCTATAATATATGTATATTATATTACATATTATATATCTTGTTTACGTAACAATAATCAGTTTTGTACGATAAATCCGCTTTGTTTTCTACATTTTACATCTATCATATATTCTATACAGTAGCATTTTTTTTATTAACAGACAAAAATCTGGGTATTACCTGTGTTCAATACTTATATCATTTTTTTAGTAGTAAGTATTAATTATATTAATTTTGAATGACAACAAATTATACTTATAAATTATCATTAACATCAAACATACAGTTTATGAGTTTTAAAATAAAGTGCATGTAGCATGGATTCAAACCTTACATTTCTATACCGTCTATGTCTGAAAGTGGATGTCATTCTGTAGTTCCACTTTTGTGAATATAAGGCGTTGAAAGCAGTAGCTGAAAGCGCCGTAAGAAACTACGACTGCGTTGCGATATTCACTGCCAGTATTAAAAACCTATAATTCACGTCACATGTGCTATAAATTTCCAGTACTGAAAGTGATTATTGGAACGCAACGTACTATGCGATGAAGTCTGCTTCTCTCTGATCTACATTTGAGAAACAAATGATAGTTTAAATCTTTACTTAACCGATCTGTAAAATAAAACAAATTTCTTTAAAAAAAGACTTACTTTTTCAAAGAACTTAATCCTGTTTTCTCACGATGCTAAAAATTGATCCGGATAGAGAATTGACTAATCACACACTTGCACAATTCGGTCAATTGATCAACGTGATTAATAAATTCTCCTCCGTTCGAGATCTTGCATCGAGTTTTACTTTTGTGGACAAGACTATAGAATTATTACATTAAATATACTTATAACAATTTGTTTAAATTAAATATAAACATCAGAGAGCATTAATAAATGTAAATATGATGTGTAATTTATAACAAATTATTTTATCAATACCGGATTTAAGGTGATTTAATGTCAGTTTACTATGTCATCTTTTCCAGAAAATTATTCAAATGAACAGTTTCCTGAACCTGCATTATGTGTTCTACGTTTTCACTGACTTTCCATCTGTATTTTTCATCAATTAATTACATTTGCAATCACAGTTTAATTACATTATTATTAACAATCAACATATATAACTATTTTTTTATTCTCTCTCTTTCTCTTTTTTTTCTGTGGCAACATTTTTTAAAAATCTCTGTAATAAATAATAATATATTCAATTGAGGAACGATAAGTATCTATTATTCACCTACACATATAATCAATGTAACTAGCCACTTGCGAGTGCAAATAAACCAATAAAAAAGAAAACTTATCTCTGAAAAACTCTTGAGAAAAGAGATGACAAGAAGTTCAAGATCTCTCTCCAAAGGTTAATATAAGTATCGCGATCGTTCCTTCCAAGAAATACACCGTGTATAATCTCGGCCGTATGCGCGAGTAACTTCCGCACTTGAAGGATCTTTCTTTTAATCGAGAATCGACTCTCTCCCTGGCAATGAACTTGCTTGAGCGGTGTTAGTGTGTCCGCGGCTACGACACTGGTTAGATCCGCGCACTCTGAACGCTCGCTCTTTTCCACATTCTCGCGTCTTACGGCTGACAGATTGATCGACTTTCCCGAGATCCAAGAGAGCAATCATGTTCTTCAGATTCGGGATTATCGTGGGCCTGAGCTCTGTAGTCGCGACCATCATCTATCTAACGCCCGTACCAGGTAAACAAACACTAAATGTAAGCGATTCACTCAATTGTAGCGATACAAATTACCGCAAACGCTCATAACAGAAATCGAAACAACCGGTTACGAACTAAGATCACAAAGCAGAACTACGATACATTCTACAACTCGAGTAGGAAAGTTCTGTTTTTCTTATGTCTTATTGCAAGTAAAACAAAAACCTTCTATCTTAATACTTGTACAATTAATTTAAAAACAAAATGATAGAAATATTTTAAATATTTTAATTTCTCGTATTAGTTTCTTCAAAAGTTTTATTTAAAGTAACATATTAAGAGAGAAATAAGAGAAGAGTAACATCAAAAAATAACAACAAAATATCAAAAATTTATGTTTTGTAATACTAAGTCTTATTTTGAAAAACGTCAACAAAAATAAAAAAACTATTTCTTTTCTATTTTATTGATATGACATTATCGCATCAAACTTTGTAATCGTTAATTACCTAATTAGTAATTGCACAATAAAAACTTGCAAAAATTTATAAGTGCGTTGTCAGCAAAATAGATTTCTTCAGATGATATTTTTACGAGTCAATCCGTGATACAAATATCTAATTATTTTTCTCCGGATGATGTCTTATCGGAAAAACGGAGTAAAAAGTACATATCGCACGTGCATACAAAATAAAAGTATCATAATTTAATTATTGTTTTGGAGAAACAGTTTTTAAAACTTTCTCCTTATATTGACATTTGTATGTCAGGATCATGTAATAAATAAAAATATGAAAAGTTACAAAATTAGCATGGCGAAGTGATGATTAATGTCACACAGCAATTATATTTATATATACGTACTTACTAGTTTTGAACTTCAAAGTCAGTCAAATGTAAAACTTCAGTACATAAAATCTTTATTTGAAAAATATTTTCGCATAATTAACTGCAATTTAAAATTACATTTTATATATATGTTTGATATAAAATTATTTATATACATATATGTCTTATACATATTATATATATATATTATGGATGCGTTTATCAGAATTGTGATACAATCCTTCTTCTGTAAATGCATGAACATGTTCTTCGATGAAACAATTGCGAAACTTTCTACTAAATTTTCATTTTACGAAACACAACAAATCTGTATCTATTTGATATATTCACAATAGCAAGTGAGAGATAGCAAGTAGAGCGATGATGGATTGTAAGCAAATTGAGGATCGTGCGAGAGGTGAACGTTCTTAAATCAAGATTTACAGTTAAGAACGTGTGTTCCTGTCACAGTGGAAATCCAATCCCATTGCCAAGGATGCTGATCGCGTGTGGCTGCTATCAGATTTATACAGAAAGATATTGTCTCTTGGTGAAAGGAACGGGATGAGAAACTGTCAATTTTTCAATCTTAACACCCACAAAAGCATTATTTCTACCGTTATCCGATTAAAAGCAAGTAGAAGAATAACAGTATATTGGACCACAAAATTGTTGTGGCTTTTTGTCATAGAATAGTTTTATGCAAACTTATACAATATTTTTTTAATGCTTGAATTAATTCCAATAATGTACAAAAAGAAAAAAAGATAAACTTTCTCTCTTTATCATATATGCGATTATTAAAATGCTTTTTTGCATCATGTCAGTTGTAAATAAATATACGAAATAACAGAAACATATAAATTGAAAGTCTGATGTGAAAGTACGTAGCGTTACGTAGATTAACAATATCGCTTTCAGATACTTTTCAATATTTCCGCTTTAGGGGTTTTTCGAATCTTTTAGTGACACTTCGATACTTCGGGGAGCCGATTCAAACATAAATAATTTTTTTGTCGTTTTAACTTCACTTTCTCTTCTCTTATGTTTCGAAGAAATGTTTTCGTTGTCCTCTAAACGGATACATAAACCACTTGACTGCTGTAGGTTTTTTGGTTTGGAACACATTTTGTCAGAGGTTCGCATGACAATGTTAGTTATGTAATTTCAGAATTACTAGAGCTGTGAAAATTGATCGTTACTATTCTTCACTCGCTTGCAAAAAGTGAACAGGTCGCTGACCAAGAAATGAGAGAACTTCGCTGAATCAGTTTTTGCGTGCACTCATGAAACTCAACACTTTTGAGACATTAAAGCAATTCTCTTTCGTTTATTATTACTTAAAAAAATCGATGTTTTGTGATAATAGTGATAATTTGTGATAATGAAGTAAATGACGTTGTCAATAATTTATTTTTATAAATATTAAGTTAATAATATTGTTTCAAATATTTCAAATCATTTTTATGTCAAGTATAGCCGCGGACTGATAGAAATCTTTCATAAAAAATGTAAAATAATTATTCATTTTATTTTTGAATTTTTGATATAATAGTTTCTGTACGTGATTATATATTAGATAAAAGAGGCAAAATAATTAATATGCATAACTGAAAGATTTATTGCATCGATGTAGCACAATAGAAGGAAATAGGTTAATGAGAACATATGATTTATTACTGATTCTAATTGTGTATATGATATTATAATATATTGCAGTAGAATTACTATAGCACCGACATGTACGAATATTTTAGCAAATATGTCGATCGCAAGAATCACAGCGCAATTATAAGTGCTCTGTATAAGTGCAATTTTACACACGTAAATTTCAATTACAATTCGAGCATTTCCTCACGTATTTATCTATAATTTTAAGATTAATTGTGGCAATATGCGTGTGCAAAGACATTTATTTATGTAAAATTTTACTGTTTGTCACTTCGTATTTTAAAATGTAGTAATTTTTTTGCCATCCAAAAGAAAGAATATATACTATATATAGTAAAATCTACGTGCACGATATTTTGTATAAATTTAGTGGGTTGTGGAAAATTGAAGATGCGTCACGCTGAAGTAAACAAGTGAAAGCATCAATTGTTGCACCGAAGAAGGTTTACTTTCAACGTTATATAAGGAGATATAAAAACTTCCTGATATATAAATAAGAAATAAATTACCACAACAAGGTAATTTATTGACGTGTAAGTTTTCTATCTAGTTTAGATAGGCAAATTAATTTTCACGAATAAAAACATGCTGCAACAGCATTGAAAACATTAATTTAAGACGACAAAATATATTGCATGTTTCTTAAAAATCTGTACACGACTGTCATTTCTAATTTGCGTAAGTAAAATAAACAGTCTGTATTAAGAGAATAAAAAGAAACTTATCATTATTTAAATTGAGCGTGTCTCTACAATGTATACACACGTCATATCTTATATACATTTTATATCTTATATACATTTGCGTTTACATTACTCTATTTTGCTTCAGATGATAAATGTAATTATTTTGAGTACTCATGACAATCTACAAGAAACTTCATATCAACAACAATATTGAACATAAGATTAGAATATGAAAGGATATCAAGAAGAAACACCTGTGCGTATGATAGATTTTTCACTCGAATGCGCTTATTCTATTAATAGAAAGACTCTGCCGAGAAGAGATAAAACAATACACATTTTTTACAAGAAAACAACCAGAATAAAAGAATGTCAGAAAAATTTAGAATAAATCTTTCTACGATATTTTTAATAAATTTGCAGCTAACTGTAGAGAGAAAGAGAGAAAAAGAAAGAGAGAGAGAGAGAGAGAAAGTTTCATTAAAGAATAACATTTGATACAGTTAAGTAGGTCTAAATAGCAATTCTACATTGCCTGCAACTTTTTTCTGATATAAGTGTACGTGAGTACGATAAAATAAGTAAAATAAGCGCGAAGCCAGAATAAGGATTGAAACGAATAATAACTTGAGATTGCACCTCTGAAGTCGAGAAGCGATACTTTCTTAGCGTGTCATGATAGCTTAATAATCTTTAATATGGATTGGATAACATGATAATGTCACCACAGATCTAAGTAATGGAACTTTGTTATTTAATGTTTGCACGTTAAGTAATAACGATCGTGCGGACATAGCAAAATTTATCTTCTGTTTTCCGCTCGAATTTGTATATAAATGCATATAATTACATATTTGTCTGTAATTGTAAGATAAACTGTTGCAAAGACATTTATTCATGTAATATCTTTTCGTTTGTCACTTTGTAAAATAGTAATTCTGAAATAACAATAATTTATGTTCGAGAGAAAAGAAAATGCTAATGGAGCTGAATAAAAATAAATAAAGCAATTTCAAAACCTGTATTTTCAATAATTCTATTTCACTTTTATATATTACATTGTATATTACATTGTGTTCTTTTATTATTATTTATTTTATTATTTTAATTTTTATCTTTCACTCTAGACGTGCGACATGATTACAGAAAGTAAAATACTTGTATGCACATTGTTGCAAACAGGAAATGCAACCGTTTAGTTTAACCGTTTACTGTACGGTATCTACTAGAAACTGCTTCTACCAAAAGCGAAGTTATGTCGTTATTCCACAAAGAATCGTTTAATTTCTCTAAACTTAAGTTGATCGCATCTTTAAATCAAGTTTTACATATTTCTGATTTTTATTTTAGTTTATTTACATTTTCTTTTAGAAAAATATACATATCAACAAGAACATTTAAAAAGACTTGCGTGCATATTTCATGTCTCTGTAGAAAGTTTCAAATTAATAATGATGTCGCAATCCTAACGAAGTGCGCGAATACGACTCGAACCTAAACTCTAAAGAGTGAAACGTCACTTGCTTTCCACATAGTGGCGACTAGCAAACCACACCATCGTTTCTATCTGTTCACACAAGTAAGAGTCGATTTGGTGGTATCAGCGAAAGCGAAATCTGCAGGTCCAGACCGAGAGGAAGGAGAAAGGTCGTCAGATGAAAGTGTTCATGCAGCGAAAAAGAGAAGGAGAGATAGAACGGGTCCAGTCATAGGGACTGATACGTAGGAGCGCGTTGGAGGCCCGTTGGCAAACTTTCACTTACGTTACGTAGTGTCTGACATATATTTCAAACATACAGGTCGTCCCACGTTCAGCGAGAGACTTGCAAATGCATGTCGCTAGGCGCGATCGCGCGGATGCTCGTAAGAAAAAAAAGAAACAAAAAGCCAGTCGCGTCCATCAATGATCTTTAATCTACAAGAAGACTGGAGAAGGTGGGGAAATATACGTCACACCTGTCCACATTGTAACGACAAAATTGAACACTTTCGTTCAGTCGTTTATCGGATACGCGACGACGCCGGCAACGTTGGTCGTTAACGGAATCCACGTGACTACAGCCGACATAGTGCAGTGATTTATGAGATTTAGCCATTACTTCGTTTTTGATCATTGTCATCATCATCATCATCATTATCATCATCATTATCGTCATCCTTGCAAATTCTCAGGATTTATTAGTTTGCGACCTCGTTCATATTTCCTATAGCTGGTGATAAATTGAACAGACGTTCCGACAGACGTTCCAACCTCTGGTTCTTAAATGTCAGCTATGCTTTTCATTTTTAAATTCACTTTTATTACTCGCTCAAGTTATCACGTTGAATTTGTGTTAAATGCGAGTTCGATACACAGTCGCATTCCGACATTGATCGATCGTTTTCGCGGGTATAAGAAAAGATTTCTAGAATCGGTAACTCAATGAATAGTAAAATTGCCAGTAAAAAGACAAATTAATAGCAACTGATAGTTTTGATCTTTTTGTATCCATGAGAACGAATAAACTTTGTCAAGTGAAAGTATATTTAATATGAGCAACTTAAGCAAAATAAAGAAAAAAGTAACATCGAGTATTTTCAATAGAAAAAAAAATAACTATTTCGAAACGGGTAAACTAGCTTGCGTGCCTGAAAAATTGATTTAATATATCAATAATCTCGAATAATTAATTCTTATTACTTTATATCGTTATAATAATTTTTATGTAGATTCTGGCAAGTTTATATTCGAGTGAAAAAACCCGACGCTATCGACCTGTTACCGCTTTTGTGCAACGCATTATTCAATTGTTGCAATGCGATAACGCAATAGTGCATCGAATATCAGGCCAATGTAAAACTTAATGATAGAAAATTGCGTAGCGAAACAATGCCGTACCTAAGATTATAGCGTAATACGCAGACGGTGTTATTAAATGTGTTCATGCGCGATTAACGCTTGTCATAAAATCGTCGTAAATATTTTTATCCCAACTTTCGTCTGGAGTTTCGACTATTCGGAGATCGAGTTTGTCTCATGGATTGAACTTTCACGAATAAAAAAATTCACACTGACATTTCGATAGTTCTTCATCGTCGTTGTAACACGTCAATCTTCGGCAAACAGAGAAAAGAAGACGAACGTCGAACTGGCAAAAGAGAGCGGGAGCGGGAACCGCTTCTGGCAACGAATTTCGGACCGGGCTCTCATCAGTCGTCGACGGGGAGCGCGACTGTGTTCGCGGTGTTGTTATATCGTCTTCATCGTAAACGCCCGCAGTGGTGCAGTGACACATAAAGATTCTTTCTCTTCTTAATATACATCTTTTCTTAAAGTTTTGTCTTTGTGCATGGCAATGTGCATGATTGTAGTTAGAGTTCTTCTTTTTTTGCTCTAACAAATTTCTCGCGTTTCTATCTTTTCTGTTGCATTTCAAAACGCGCACAGATTTTTGTTTGTTTGTAGATAATTGTTTGTGTGCAACATAGTGATTAACTCCGGGGTTACGAATCGATTGGCGCAAATATGGGTTTAACAACAGAAGATTACACATATATAATATACATGTAATATATGTGTGTTGGTGAATTTTTAGAAATATGGCAAACAGAATGAAATTTATTGCAGAATATACGCACACGATATATTAATGGCTGAGATTCAGAGAGAATATTTTATCTCAGTTTCTATAAATACACATATATTTTTGTAAAATTATTTTAGGAATTTAATAATTTTATTTAACACATGCATATTGTCGCAAAAGATTAGATTGTTATTATATTTAAAGTTTCGATGAGAGAGAATGATTTTGTAGAAGATAACGTGGAGTATCTAAGACAACACGTAATGTTAGGCAATCGCAAAAAAGTTGTTTCTCATATCGTTATCTCAGTAATTCTACAAGGCTCATTTCATTCACTTAGAACAACATATAATCAACATATAGAATATACTTTTTGTCAAGCATCTTGACAAATAACGCGTGACAAATAGCGTCCGGCAACTACCATCATGAATAATTAGAGCGCGATAATACAATTTTTTGCAATTTATCAACTTGTTTCGCAAAAATCGTTTGACGTAATTGACCACGTGCAGCCTGGAAAAGGCGGAGAACTCAAGAACAGAAACTCAATTTTTGATCTCTTTTGTGCATAAATGACTCTTCTTTTAGGTCCAGGGTCTTTTGCGGAAAATCATCAACCCAGACAGCATAAGAGACATCTTAAAGATGTCTAAAATACATTAAGACGTTTTCA
The DNA here is from genome assembly GCA_014825685.1 of Pseudomyrmex cubaensis. Taxonomy (NCBI): domain Eukaryota; kingdom Metazoa; phylum Arthropoda; class Insecta; order Hymenoptera; family Formicidae; genus Pseudomyrmex; species Pseudomyrmex cubaensis. Next base: position 27,426 of record QVOA01005933.1, on the reverse strand, counting down.
AGTCATTTTTTATAGACATGTGCTGTTTAAAAATTCAATTTCACATACTTTTCTCTCGCTTATATTAACACATTAAATTCAGCAAATCTTGACCAGACTGGATATACACTGCTTCTTGATAACGTACGTTTATAGTTTTTCATTATTTAATCATAGCACGTTTGCATTATGAAAATTAATTACTCGTACAAAGTTCGTTCAAAGTCCGCCGACTGTCGAAGGAGTGCAAAAAACGGAATGTCATCGCCTCTTGTTATCGCCGTATAACAACGTCGGTAGGCGATGTATTCTCCTAAGTCCGATCACTACATAGCGACACCAACGTACTCCACGTACATCTTACGATGTCTCGTGGTAGTAACTATGATCATAGCTGCGGCGACATTTTTGCATGTTAACAATTACAGACCCAGTAAGTTGAAACAAAAAATACCTAGCTAATATTAATGAACAAGATGTGTACAGAGCCTCGCTTTATAAATAAACCAGTACGACTTTTCGATTATTCCTCGTCAAAATAGCGCAGGTCTGATAAAAGATAATAAAAAATAAAATTCATAAGACGACTACGTGTTGTAATAACGGAATAAATTGGAAAATAAAAGTTGACAACGAAGTCGATGATAGATGGTACAGTGACAATGCAATAATGTGCAAAGTGTATATACATTTGCTTCTTTCTAATTCGCGCGGCGTCGCTGTGCGCCGCGTAACGTGTGTACAATAATATAACTTTTTTTCGTTAAACGGTACTTTCTATGTGGTTTGTGTGACTTTCATCTCTGCCGTTTGATATTTTTTTCTGCGGCTGATGGAAACTGTATACGTTCAAGGAAAACTGCTTTCTTCGCGTCGAGTGTCAAGCTCTTCTTGTCTCTCACTCTTTCTGCTCATTTTCAGAACAAACATTTCTCTCCTGCGACAGGCCATGTCATCACTTGGATTGGCCCATGATCTGTCGAGTGAAACTCACGTTGGAAGTCTTCCAGTCGCTCAGCAAGTAAGTCGAAAAGTCACATGTAGACACTGCAGCAGTATGCTGCATTACTCTTCGAGTTCACTTTGTAAGGATTTAATATGAACGCACGTGCATTTGGGAATAAGATCTTAATATAAAAACGTAAGGTCACTTGCGCAATCACAATTATTCATACGGACTTTCACAACTTGCAAATTAATTGATTCATACTATCAAATCGGTTGAGTTTTGATACTTTAATCAAATAACCAGCTTTTCATTCTTTCATACTTATTTTTTACTTTCTCATTATTTTTTCAATAAATTTTTAAAAGCTTTTTAAAAAAATTGCATACTAAATTTAATAAGTTTCAAAAGTGTGAGGATATTAGCATTTTTATTTTGTTGGATTTTTTATTTATAATTTAAATAAAATATAATAATTATACTACAAGTAATACTCAACAGTCTACTAATCTATTCAATATAGATATACTAGTTTATATATATTTAACATATGTAAACTCGTATATTATCTCATATATTAATATACGAGATAATATACTCGTATATTTATATATCCGTACATTAATATACTCATATATTAATATATAGAAACTTGTATATCTATCGATCTTAACGTAATCACAAGATCACGATAACTACAAACAAATTAATGTAAAATTTCAAGAGTTTGTCTTAACTTGTTAATTTCGAGTTTTTAATGAATTTTTCAACTGCAACTGTGCTGAAGAATGTTGCTCATTTGACCGGAAAGGTTCAAAGAGAAAGTTTCTTTACATATATATATATATATAGTAAATCAATTCATCAAGTGACAACAACCTGCAGCAACGGAAATATGATGTGATTCTCGTACATGTCATTAAATAGCTACATTATAAACTGCCCATTATTCTGGTTACAACATTGTAGCATCATTTCACCGTTAGCTGCAATCATTACGTCACACTCACCGCTCGTTTTCGTCTCGGTGCAGTAACCGTTACGCAATATTTAACTGCATAATTTTGCTGACGATTCAAGATTTAGACCGATCTACCTTTCTATCGAAGCCTAGCTGCAAGAAAAGCAGGTTTGCAACTATGTAATTGCTAAACAAAACAAACCGATTTGATATTTCTCGGACTGTTAAAAACAAAAACGAAGTTGTAAAAGATATTACTTACAGATTTGCTTTTGCTTTCAATGAGAAACATGTAGACAGTTTGATTTGCTTTGTAGTAGGGGCGTGTTTAATGAGATTACACGGAATTAATAATTGTACACTGCTGATTACAGATCATGCGGGGATTGCCCATTGAACCAAACAGCATGCTTGGCCAATCATTGCGTTTCCGCGGATGGACATAGACGAGGTATCCTTACGGCCAATCGTCAAATGCCAGGTCCCACTATTCAGGTATGACCTCAATGTGCATCACCGATCAATAGTCTGTGTATACACTGGCCACACTGGGAATAGAGTAAGATTCTGTGAAAGAAACTTTTGATAGAAGTTTTTACTTGTCTTTATACTTTTAATATTGAGAAAGTTAAAGACAGAATGATTTCTTCAACTATATTAATCGGTAAAATTAGTTTTAACGTATTTTGTTTATACACAATTTCAATGTATTTGTTTTATGTATACTTACTCTCTCTTTCATACGCGCGCGCATATACAAAATGTTTCGTACTAAAGTATATATTGCAATAGAAATTTCTCATGACTTTGTTAACAAAATCGTTTTTTATTTGTCCAGCTTTAACAATAATTGAGACTTCATTCTTCGTTAAAATTACCTGATTGAGAAACATAGAATACAGTGGTTAATTAATTATGCTGGATTCGCATTCTTAGAACCATTTATGTTCACATGGCTTGCTTAACTAAATGAACACTTTGAAGTGAAACGATATTTACTCCGGTGTAGGTCTCCGATGTATCTCGGTAACAAGTGTTGCGAGACTTTAGAAATGTTAATTAAAGGTGAATTCATTTCCCATTTTGTGGAATCAAGTTTAAAATAGAATCAAATCTGAGTGGAATGATATTAAGATATTATTTACTTTTCATCAGTCTTTTGAATTAAAAATTGTACATAAAATGCTTTTTTTATCGATATTAAGCAAGAGGTGTTTAATTTCTGACAGAAGTAAATTCTTAAGAAATCAGAGAGTTACAAGTACAAAACGTTAAAAGTAAAAATATGTTACGTATAAAGTAGTTTTATATTTCTTATATATGTAATTCTAATATATATTTTATTCTGACATATATTTATATATTTTATGTATTTATATATTCAGTAAAGCTGAAGAATAGCTCAAATATGTAGCTATAGTAGACAATGGCCTACTGACTTGTTCAAACTCAATTAAATCGAAGTCGACTTTATATATTTTATAAACAAAAAATATTTATGTTAAATTAATTTGATGTTAAAGAAAAAAATTATTATCGAAGACTATTTATTTAACACAACAAAGTATATTCACTTCGACAGCAATGTCGGAAGTCTAACTTGCAGCATCTTTTGCATGTGTGTGTGTGCGACTTAACGTCTCAAAAAATGACTTTCAAACAGTGACAATAAGTTGATTGGCAATATGTTTAATGGCGAATAATCAGACAGGCTTGCGTTATTACAGGTTTGCGAAAACGATATCCTAGTGGTGGATGTGATTAATCGTCTTCCGGGTAAAGCAGCGGCGGTGCATTGGCGTGGGCAAACACAGATAGAAATGCCTTACATGGACGGCGCGCCGTTAGTCACACAGTGCCCAATACCGAGCTACACCACTTTCCAATACAAATTTCGTGCCTCAGTAGCCGGCACACATCTCTGGCATGCACATGCAGGTTGGTACATATTTGTTATACAAATCAGTGCTTTCCTCTTTATAAATCGAACAGTGTAACAGTGTAGAGTCACGTATTTTATAAATATAATTTTAAAAAGCTGTAAAAAGAAAGACAGCGCAAATGTATTTTAGATCTATATTTGATCGACAAACAAAAATTAAATTATTAACAATAAGTACTGCAAATATTGCATCAAAACCTATTTATAAGTTCTTTTAAATAACTTCATCGATTATTAAATATTTTCCGTCAATTTAAATGTTTTCTTCATCTATTATTTAGTTAATGCACTTACTGTCTCAAAACTTAAATCTTAAATTTGTTTTTGATATATTAAAAAATATATATATAAAATTTTGTGACTTCTTATTATATTTGATGTGTTAGCTATTGTAATAAGTTATTTTTTTCTAACAACTCATTGTTAACCGTTTACGTATCGCTCGTTTTTCGAATATTTTTAGGCGCCGACGTGAGTAACGGCATTTTTGGTTCCCTGATCGTGAAACAGGCCGACCTTCGGGAGCCGCATCGCGCTCTTTACGATATCGATGACTCAAATCATGTAGTACTAATAACCCAATGGCAACATTTGCCGGAAATATCTTATAATCAAGGTTACTCGAAACCGGCAATACTTTTGATTAATGGAAGAGGTCGCCAGCCCAACGGACCTACGCTTCCCTTGAGCACGTTCACGGTCATTCCCGGACGACGTCATCGATTCCGCGTTGCTAACGCCGGAGGTGCCGGTACATGTCCGGTGACACTTTTCATCGATGGCCACACGATGCTTCTGATTGCGCTCGACGGACAACCAATAGAACCGCGTCAGGTTACTTCGATCACTCTGGCTAAAGGTAAAAGTCCCGTTTGTTTTTTCCTCCAATCATATCTCCGCGTGTATTAGCACGATGCACGCGAGATACAACCGTTGTAACGGTTTCGGGAAAGTCTACACATTTTCGTGTGCAACATCTGTGTTTTCTCATCTTATATAAGTTTCCTGTGGTAAGATTCTTTTACGTATGCAGAAAGAAAAATCTATTAGAGAGATATAAAAAAAAAAAAATAAATACGCACACGTGTCTTATAGTTTATTGCTGTCTCGTATTGGAAACTACTTGCTCGCAATGCTTGTGAGTAGTTTCCAATCGTAAATTCGTTTGCAGTTTCTCTAACATTTTATTTTCTTTTTATAAATACTTTTCCTCTCGGGGAATATTAGATTTTACAGATGTCACATGGTGCTTTCGGGAGCTTTGCAAAAATCTTGGAATTGAAAGTTTCACACATTATAAATCGACGTACAGTACATATATACGTACATATATATACACACAACTTCGTTTTATTCGCGCGGCGCTCATTTCAGCGAATTTCCATTTCCCGACTTCCACACGATTCCCATTGAATTTTCATCGCGCGCCGAGAATGACGAACGATTCCCGTTGTTCGTTAAAGGTGAAAGGGCGGATTTTGTCCTCAAAGCGAGCAAACGCATCGCTTCCTACTGGATGAACGTGCACACGGCAAAAGAATGCGGCGCGTCAACGATAAATGGCGCAGCTGTGCTCAGCTACAAAGGCGGCGCGGAAATTCCGGCGGACACTATCGATCAGCGCGATAACGACGAGATGGAGACGAACCGGCTGGCGATGACGACGAATCCCGCGGAAAAATGCGGCGATCAAGAGAGTCTGTGCGTAACCGATATTCTCAATATACGCAAAATGCCGCAGATCTTGGCCAAGCCCAAAACGGATGTAACGATATATCTGCCGATTAAAAAAAAAAAAAAAAAAAAAAAAAAAAAAAAAAAAAAAAAAAAAAAAAAAAAAAAAAAAAAAAAAAAAAAACAAAAGTATAAGATTCTATCTGATACCAGTGAAAGTACAGAAAATCAAATTGCAATTGGTCTGTAATCGCGCGTTAATGATCGCAGACAAACATTAACGACAATTTCACGACGTGAGTTTCACTGCGCTTGATGATCGTTTTTCTTTATCTACCGTATAAATCAGAATTATTAAATTTTTTTATCAAGTTGCAGTATAAATAATGACGTACGTATCTCGGTTGGAAGGAAATACGTACTTTCACCGCATTGTCAATTTTCCGCAACTATCGCGCTTATGGATGATTTAGGTTTTTTTTTAGTCAAATAGAAAAGTTTGTTTCTTATTAACGATCATTTGATAGAAAAGAAATGTACAGAAATGAAGTTACATATGTATATGTGCGATACGTACGCACATATACATATATTGATTTTGCATCAGTTCTTCGTAAAGTTCGCTACGAAAAAGAATCGTTAGCGCGTGTTCTCTCGTAACGGGGAATAATTCAAGAATAATAGAACCTATCATTCGTTAATTATACGTGCATAGAGAAGAACTCCTCGGAAGTTCACGTACGTGGGTGAGTCGAGAAACCGGTCCGCGATTAAACTCAAATCAAGAAGAGCACGTGTAATTACACTCGCTTGGCAAGATCAATTTTGAATCGGAGGAACAAAATGAGAAATTAAATTTCACTATCTAATTGAATCAGTAAATCAACATCTCTCTCTCTGTTTCAGGTAACGGCGGAGCGGAAACGCGAGTGTTGAATGTAAACAACTTCACTTTTACATATCCCTCATCACCGCTGTTGACTCAGGGAGGCGACGTGTCCCCGGGGATGCTGTGCTCCATCGGCGATAGAGAAGACAACGACGAGGACGGTCGCGGCGAGAACAACGAGACTGTGTCACGACACCGATGCCGTCCCGTCGCCGACGACGGCGACATGTGCGAATGTGTTCACGTGCGCCACGTGCCACTTGGAGCGACCGTCGAGATTATTCTCCTTGACCAAGGTAATTAGTTCCATTCTACCGTGAATCGAGACGCAATTGCAACCTCGCGCAATGTGACGCGGTTGTCTCGTGTTTGTTCGAGACGTTTCTCGTTCGTTGTCCTACGCTTTATTTACAACCGCGGCGTTTCTTTCCCGCGAAGTTGAAGTGTGCACTTAGCATTTTCTGAATATAGAAAGTCTAAAACACTGCAGAAATGTGAAAAAGAGACTAGAAAGTCTCTGAACTTGTGGAAACGAAAAAAAGAGCTTTATTCGTGTCGGCGAGGCGAAACTTTCGACGCGCGTTGTGCGAGTTTACACGATGCGAGTCAAAAGTCTTGTATTCTTTTTATTGTTTTCATTTTGTGCACGTCAATTTGTAAAAGTTTTAGAATTTTTGCTAGTTTTATTTAACATTTTGTCTTTCACAATTAACAACAATAATGACAATAATAATTTAATAATGAAACATGCTAAGAAAAAAGAAACCCAATTATTATTATGGATTATTATGGATTATTATGGATTATTTGTATTGATCTTTGATGAAAAAAGTTTTTACATTAAAAGCAAATATCAACGCAAACACGAGAGAACTGTCGCACGATCTTCGTGTGTAATCTTGTGTTAAAAAGATTGTGCGCGGTAGTCATTAAATCGATTATTGCATATCTATTAATGACGCACGTGTATCATTGATTGACAGTTATGCTATAACGGGATAATCTTATAGTATGTGAAAGAGAACATTAGCGTATAATAGAGTGTTCGAGCTTATCTTATCGTCCTTGATCCACATTTCGTATTCGCTGCGAAGGCAGAAATTATCGAAGAGCGCGTTTTATCTTTATAAATCATATAATCCGAACGGCACTTAGATATTCCTCCACTTTGTAAAAAGTTTTATTTCTAATATCTAAGTGCGTGACAGCTAAGAAAAATCCTTCGACAACATCACGCAGAGCTGAGTTGAGTTTTCTTTCTGATTAAGCCCAATTGTATTTCGCGATTTCTTATCTTGTATTAGCTACAATGTCGACAAAATCCCCGATTGCGAATATTCTTTTTTCAATTGAATAATTTCACTGGTAATTTTATGTGACAGAAAGCATTCTAATTGTATTCTTTTCGTTATAATTCGCATCACTGTTTTTGTTACAGGTGGCCTCGACGACTTGGTTTACCACCTACACGGTTACAATTTTTACGTAGTGGGCGCGCGGCAATTCGGGCGAAGTATGTCGCTGCAAGAAGTGAAAAAATTAGACGAAAACATACAGTTATTTTCGCGAAACCTCGACTGCGCACCGGCCAAAGACACCGTCGTTGTGCCCAAGTTCGGCGCCGTGGCGCTGCGATTTAAGGCTGACAATCCAGGTATATTGATTCAATATAAAGTTGCGTCTTTATTCTGTTAGCACGAAGGTTAGATTAAATTAAGTGACTATTAATTTGGTTGGTCCTCTCCACAGGATATTGGATGTTGCGGGATGAACACGCAACAGATTGGACTCGCGGTTTGGACGTTATCCTGCAAGTTGGAGAGCCCGGCGACATGGTGGTCGCGCCGCACGACTTTCCCAAATGCGGATCTTTCGTCGGACCTGACTACTTTCTCATATAGACTGCTACTTCCTTAAGTTGAAGAATGTATATAGTTGTATATATAACAAGTACTTCACGCATGAATTTTTATCGTAAATACACTTTTACAATTTTACAATTGATATGTTTTTTTTACCAATAAATGTTTATTACTACATATTCGTCGTTTGTAAAAAATTTCTATATCTCCTTGAGTTCTTGTATTATCCCAAATCCTTCCTCTTTTAGTGTAAAAGAACTAAAAGTAAATTTAAAAACAAAACTTTTCTCTCGCGCGCGCAACTTCTTCCCAGTTTCAACTTCAAGGTAACTCGATACAACTTCGTTCGAAATAAATAAGTTTCAAGAATCTGCAATTAAGCGTAACTCAACTTCGCAATTTCCAAGCTTTAATAACTAAACTTCAAAGTTATAGAAATGTCTCGCAATTGGAGATCAACTTTCGAATACGTGCGCGCGCGCGCGCGGTTCTCATCATATCATAGCATATCCTCTCTCTGTTACTCACGTGATCTCTTCGAACAAACGATAGACGTTTCCGCGGTTCATTTCAGCGCGCACGTCAGACGTTTCCGCGTGTGTTTCAATGCGTAAGCACACACCCCGCGGATAATCTCGAAGGTTCAGGCTGACACACGTACGTCTCGTCAGTCCTGTCATGTCCTGCATGAGCGCGGTGTACTCGCAAATAGCGACTCTGTTCTCGGAGTACGATGAAATTCTTCTTCTGCGACACAGAGTCATTCGCGAATACGCCAAGACCACGGTCGGGACCGATTTCATTCACACACTGCCCTCTTTTCTAATCTTGACAGCCGTGATGCTCGTTCTGTGGAAGAATCCTCCGTCCTCCACGTCGCTCATGGACTTTGTAGGTGTGACATTCGTTTACAAAGGCCTTCAGGTACAAATAGCACTCTAGGATCTATCGTGTAAGCTAATGCTTCTTGACATATCACGTGTATTCTTCAAGATATCGGTTAGTTGGCTCACGATTAACGCAATTCTATGGCTGTGGCTGATCCTTCAGAGGGTGCTCTACTGTAGCGTCTGGCGGTATTGGAGTTACGTGAGTGGGCTCGTTATTACTTCCTCTCGTAAATGACAAATAAATCGCTTTCGTGAAACAATCCGTTTTCATAGAAAAGAGATTTTCTTTCTCTTTTTCTTTTTTCTTTTTCTTCAATGTAAAAAAATAATAAGAAAAATAGTCTTTTAAAGATCCTTTTTCAGAGAAGAAAGTTATTTACAATACTTCGTGAAAAAAGTAGATATTTATAGCATTTTGCAAAATAAAAAGATATTTTTTAAAAAGATAAAAATAGATTTTTTTTGTAAAGAAAACCTTATTGCATGTATCTATGATTGTAACACAGGAATCTGAATATCGAGATTTCTGTTATCCATGGTGGCATCAAGTCTGGTCCTCGTACTATCCCGCACCCGAAAAGCCACCGGTGATGTCCGCTGGTTTTATCAGTTGGCTCATCGCGATGTTGATTGCGCTAACCACGTTAGGATGCGCGATTTTCACTGATCGTTTGAAAACTTACGCTAAAGAAACTTCAAATAAAATTCGGATTGCCTTTGTAGTGGTGAAGTCGTACACGGAATGGACAAGAGATAGGTTGTTAATGTTTATGAAAGTGAATGCTCTTTTATAATACAAAACTAAGTAATAATAATTAAATCTCGAAATAATAATCTTTATGCTCATTCTTAGAACGCAAGAGATACTTACAAATCGCGAGATAAACGATGCAATGGATGAAAGCGAAATCGGATCAATATGCGACGACGGTCGGTCGGAAGTATCGAACGAAGCGATAAACAGCACGGCGCGAGGAGACGTACATCCGATCTCATGGGGAACGAATTGGATGCCTCAACCGAATTCCTCCGTGGTCAAAGATGCGCAGCGAAAACTATCGATAAAATCTCTTCACACGTTGGCAAGCGCAAATGACGTTCAGGTAATCAATAAATAGAAGAAAAAATTTCTATTCTTCAGAAACTTTTTGTTTCTATAAATATATAATTGATGGGAAAGTATATAAATAATGATTCACTTTTTTTTGTAACAGATTCATTTTTCTGATTGAATAATTTGTTATGAAATGTTTACGTAGTTATCTTTTTAAGGTTTGTTTAAAAATAACCAGAAGAAATCTCTTTCTTAAATTTCTCTCTTCATATTTTTGTTGCGTTTTTCTTGATCGACTTATTATAATCGCAACGACGATTTATTTTTAGGATTCCGATAAGTTCATGGCGAAACAAATGCGTTATCGACGGGGTTGTCACACCGTTATACCGAACAATTCCAGCGAGCAATCGAGTGGGTGTTGAAGAAACACATGTGTCAATGTCTCTGCCACGACGTAGTTATTAAACGCGCTTTTGGACCGAGCAATAAAACTACAAAAAAATTTTGACGACACCGTCAATTTCGTAAATGAGTCTTAATACACGTATCGCAATCACATTCATGTACCGATAAGATCTGTATTTTTTTAGTGTCTTTTTATTCTACGCGTAAAATTTTCTACAGAGAAATATATTTTTTATCTTCTATTTTATTATTTTTTTAAATATCGAGACGGGATTATATGGTCTACGTTTTACATATTCTGAGATTTTGGAGAACGCGCGAATAATACGCGGATCGAGTGCAGTAGTTACGTTAAAGCATCGTGCGTATACACGGAAAAAAAGCTTGCTAGAATAGCAAGAAGATTAATTATTATATAGTCAGCAAGAAAACTTTGCTAAGCCTATTAGGATTTTTGATTTGCCAACAAAGCGTTTTGTTGATGAAACAATTAGTAGAATCAACAAATTTTTCTTGCTGACCATAAAGTAATAAAACTTTTTTTCCATTGCGTATAACGCAAAGATCGAAGATGCTCTTGATATCAATTATATTATTAGAATATATGTACATATACATATAAACTGTTTAGAGAAATAAATATATAAACTTTTAACGCTTGTGTGTTAATCTAAACTTCTTATTTTCTGACACACAAACTGGCTGATATGTTGTATTGTGAGAAGTATATTCGATTTCGGTGCAAAACGGCAAAGCAAAACAGTAGTTTCTTTAAAAGAGCTCACAAAACACAGTATTATTGCGAAACTGTTCTCTCCTTTGATCATTTAATAGAATAAAGGGTCCTGGTCACTCAGCACCGGATCCCAGAATTCCGCCTCGCTTCGTCCGTCCTCCGGGGAGGGATGCACGGAAATGCGCATGCGTCCGAAAGGGGGTAACATACCCCATCTTGAGCCGGAGTATTATTCTGTAACTGCATCTCTTGTGGGGTAGGTCGCAGATATTCGTGATAAACGCACACGTCTTACAACATCGAGCGAATCACATCTATTCCAAAAAGTGCGCTTTTCCGTACGTCATTGTCGACAAGTAGTTTCGCTGGAGTCACTCGAGAATCGATCCCCGGCCGCGGGAGCTTTCCTCAGAGAACAATTCGGGGAAGATATTTGACCCCGAAGCAGAGGGTCGGGCGTGAACGTTCCTTCGCAGCATAACTAGCGTCCGCTTCGCCGCGAGAACGATGTAATTATTCTACGCAGTATCAGATTTAGCGAACTTATCACAAGACACGGAAATTATTACGACGATCACGGCTGCTACATTGGACTTCTGTACATATCTTTCGGTAAGAAGATCTTGTTTACAGTTGTTTTGAAGCGGATAATTTTTTATCATAAAAGTTTACGACAAACACACATAACGCAATATAATACACAGTGAGGGAATATAAATATTTTTATGCTCATTTCGCTGTGTGAGTGTAATTTACATTTTAATCGAAACTGTAACTTCTTTCCTTTCCTGCAAAAAATAATATGTAAAACTTCTTTTGCCGGCTAAGATATAAAATGCATGTAACTACATTTTGCGTGTGAGTATAATTACGTTTACATATTAAAATCTCGATAAAAATGCATGTAAATTTATGTATGCGCTTTATAGTAGTAGCAACTACTTTTTTATCCCGTAGCGGTTAACAATAGTAAATTTCATTAGTATTGTTGATCGCCAAACAGTGACACTACATATACAACATATAAACGGTAAACATGCATCGTATAATAATAAACTTAAGATCACATTTGTACACGACCTACGCCATTTAAGGGTCGTCTATTTCCTTGCACAGTCAAGGGCATGATGCGGAAGCAGCATCGTCTATATTAAGAGAGTTTCCGTTCTAAATAAGTTTTTTTTAGAATTATGTCATCAGATTGTGTTACTATGATAATAAGATATACATTTATGATAATAAGATGCATTTACAATAATATTTATTTTACAATAATACAAATATTCATTAATCTATAAAATATCATTCAAATATTTTAATCAATTAAAAATGGAAAACTAACTTGAACGGCTATCTTTTTTTAATTTTATTCATAAAAAATCTACACATCTCATCAAATGTTATTAAGTTTTTTGCTTTTCAAAATTTTCTACATTTTTTTCCGAGTACACATTTCAATCTGTGCATGATCTCATGTGAAGTTATATTCAAACCTCTTCATTAGCTCTTTAATGCAATGACGCAATCGTCATTCTACTGGCATCAGCGGTGCTGCGTCACGTCGCGTACGAATTTTGTAACGAGATTCACGGTCCACGTGTATATGTAGACGCGATGTAAACTTGATATTGATTTTGCGTTCAGCATCCGCGCATGGAGCGCGCGCACGTCCGAATGACGCTCACAGCCACAAGTCGAGAGAGCGCATACAGACAGAAACATGGTGCGTTTGTGTGCACATAACACACACACTTGCGCACGTGTATACACTACTTGATATGCACGTGCACCCTTCTTCATGTACGATGTGAAGCCCGAATTGGCTGAGCTACAATGGGGAAAGAAATACACTCGTAAAGAGAGATAGTTTCTCTTGAAAGACAGAAGTTTTCAATGACCAAACACGTGAGCGATGTTCATGCATGGAATAATATCACATACGAAGTACGACAATAAGCGCAAATGATCGTGAACGATATGTCGGATGAAAAACCGGTTGTACAGGTTCTCTTTAATCAACGAAGAAAATAAAAAAAAATCCAAAAAAACAAATTTAAGATCCAAGAGCGTTATATAGTATTTGAATTACGTAAGCATAAATAAGAAATAATGTGCTTCAGTTTAAGTTGGATTAATTAAGCTGCACTAAACTTTTAATATTGCAAGTAGAAAAAATAATTTTCTCGGTTAATTATGAATATGTTTTATAATAGATTTTAATCTCTCTATTAAAACTCTTTCTTTGAACAAAAACAAAATAAATAAATGACTAAAACTTAAATATTTGTACAATGAAATTTTATAATTAAACCGTGACAAATATATGTGGAGGTGCTAAATATCTTAAATAAAAGCTGCACAATAGAACGAAATTTAATTCTTTGCTATATTAGATTAGATGACGCAATCAGATGAACTTAATAATATAATTTTCTCAGTAACTCTTCGACTTGCATTATTCAAACAGTTAAAAAATAAATAGTGCTAGCTGTGTAAGAAATAAAGAATAAATGAGGTAAGTAAAACAGAATATAAAAAAAGCAATTCTCGTACGACAACTGCTCATCTTACAATTATATATTAGACTTTACTGAATGTAAGCGGAAAATTGATTGTTTTATTGCATTCGTTGCATTTATTGCTTTTCGTTGTGAAATATATAAATTGCAATTAAAGATTGGTTTTACAAAAAAGAAAATATGTACTTTGTACTTAAATTCTCTAACAAAGAAGAAAAGGAAATACATACCGTCATTGATAGTAATTTAGATTCGATAATTATTATACAAAATTTATTTTTGACAATGAAATAAAAGAACCCTCTCTTTTAAAAAGTAGATAAATTAATAAAAAACAATTAATCGAAATAAAATGCTTCATAAATTTACAAAACCTAAAGTTTCTATATTTTGTCGTGTCTTTATACATCTTACTTTCTTTTTTTTTTTTTTTTTACATTCAACGCATCGCGTGCGTCCTTGTTTGACAGAAAGAAACTTGCTCTACCTGCGTAGCAAGATAGATACTTTTATATCAAACAGGTAATTTTATATTAATCGATTCTGCGAAGGTTACGAGAATTCGCGTTTCATCCTTTCAATTATATTCAAGGACTTCTCCTTTCAATGTTCGTAAAGTATCAACTTTCGGGCATGTTTCAGACGCCATGGCGGATAAAATGTATTATTGGGGCGAGGAGAGGGATCAAGTCGATCCCGACCAGACCTTCATAGAGTTCAAGGCCAAATCTGTGGCCACGGATAAGGGGCGCGAGCCACCTCGTGCTGTACCGAAAATGACAGTCTCTTCACCTCAAGGAAAGATGACTGAAATCAGCAACAGAGAGGAAAACGCCGAACGTGGTGGTTGGGGCAACAAACTCGACTTCCTGTTTTCCTGCATAAGCGTCTCCGTCGGACTTGGAAACGTCTGGCGGTTTCCTTATCTCTGCTATAAAAACGGCGGCGGTAAGTTGATACACTGTCAGCGGGTGTCGTCGGACTTAATTGTGTTCCGCGAGTTTGCAATGAGAAAACTTATAATTACATGCAATCACGACTGTGTTGTTGTAAAAACATTATTCTGCGATAATAACATAAAAACGATTTTTTTGTTTAAGAAAAATGTGTTTTAATTTGTTTCTTTCTTTTTATCATCTTAAATTGTAGAAATTTATTTTTAGATCTTATTGTCCCGTCTCCCACGTGTTTTTTCTCAGGTTAAGTTTAAATTACTCTAAGTCGCGAGTCGCCTCCAGCATCGAATTTCAGTAGTGTCTGACACGTCCATAATTATCTCTCTAGTTTACAAAGTCATGTAATCCGATGAAAGCACTGTACAATTTAGTGCACCGAGGTTTTCTCGAGCTTAATTAGTATCTCGGTGGTAATTAAGTTTCTTTATATTAATGCAAGAGAGATATATGTATAAAATGTTAAACAAAAGAGAAAGAGTGAGAAAATGGAAGTTTGAAAAACATTTTTTTAAATTGAAAAACAACAGAAATGTTAATTATTTATTTATTTATATTTTATTTATATTTTTATGCACAATGTGATCTAAAATTAATAATTATCATATTTCTGCGTAATCACTT
The DNA here is from genome assembly GCA_014825685.1 of Pseudomyrmex cubaensis. Taxonomy (NCBI): domain Eukaryota; kingdom Metazoa; phylum Arthropoda; class Insecta; order Hymenoptera; family Formicidae; genus Pseudomyrmex; species Pseudomyrmex cubaensis. The sequence goes on along the minus strand of QVOA01005933.1, from coordinate 11,989 downwards.
ATTAATGTTTGTCTTGTAATCATGCTGCAGGTGCTTTCCTGATTACTTACGGTATCGCGATGGTGTTTTGTGGAATTCCTATATTTTTTCAAGAAGTCGCTATTGGACAATATCTTGGGGCTGGAGGAATGACATTAGTGGGACAATTGTGTCCTATTTTCCAAGGCAAGAAGTATTTTCCAATATTATAAAATACATTATTACACAAAACTTAAATGTGATAAATAGAAAATTATATAAAATCGCTAAAACGATCTTTTCATTATTTAGGTGTAGGATATGCTACTATGACTATCGTATTCTTCCTCGACGTGTACTATTGCATCATTATTGCTTGGACACTTTTCTACCTCATAAGCACGTTCGTGAACCTGCCTACAGTTCCTTGGGGTGGATGTGGTGAGAGTTACATGCGTTTTAATTATCACATTACTTTCCAAGTGTGTCAAATATAATATTAAACTTTAACATTTGTATGTGTGTATAATTACATGTCTCATATACAATGAGACATTACATGTCTCATATTTCGTAACGTAATGTTTAATATTTCTCTTAGAAAATTGGTGGAACACGGATAGTTGTTTCGATGGGACTCACGGGAAAATGAACTGCTCAGTTGCAAATAATACTTGTCATCACACGACTCCGGTGGAAGAATATTGGGAGTAAGTAAAACATTGTGTCACAATATGAGCGTTGTGCTGCCTCAATATAAGCTGCGCATAAAATGTTGACTTCTCGAATAAAATTTGCCATTGTACAAGATAGAGGACGCGACAGATTTTATTTCTTGCAGTCAAGAGTGTTTTTTATGAGAGAGATAAGAATATTTTCTTTTTAAAACAAGCTTTTAAATCTGAAACTCTTAAGTTTAATGAAACGATACAAAGATATTTCTTTTTTTTTTTATTACATCGGACATAAATCTCTTGTGGATATTGCAGTACCCATGGTACGTAAGCGAAAAGGTATCAAGGGATTTATGTGATGTAAGAACTAAGAAATGCGACATTGATTTTCTTAAATCAGGTCAAAGCGGGTTTGTGCTCGCGTATAAATGTATTTACGTAATGTGTGATATAACGCGGGGGTAAAAAGTCATCCCAGGAGAACGTATCTGTATATATACATGTCGCAAATTTGCAATTCATAAACTTAATACCAGATCGGAGCTTATGGCAACATCCAACTTATCGGATTTTATGTATAAGACAAGTAATACAAGAAAGAAATGCAATTTTTATATAATATATATAAAAATTACTAGTGTATGATAGTATATATTATATACTGGCATATACTAGCGTTGCAATTATACAAATGTTTGCAATTATTATTTAACGTGACATGCACGCTTGCTTTTTTCATGCAATTGTGTTACTCTCTTTGTTTACTGTTGTAAAAAAAACTTATGTAAGTTTAATCACGCTGATTAATCATGCGTGATTTAATATTAGTATTCACGACATTTGTCGACAAACTGACCGCACAGAGAAATGTATTGAATTTTCAGTCAGCGAGTTCTTGGCATAACTGCCGGTATCGAATATATCGGCAAGCTTCAGTTTGAGCTGCTTGGCTGTCTGATCATCGGCTGGCTGCTCGTTTACTTTATCATCCGGCGCGGTATTCATCAGAGCGGTAAGATCATCTGGTTTTCAGCCTTGTTCCCGTACGTGGTGCTTTTCATTCTTTTGGTAAGAGCGGTGACGTTGGAGGGTGCCAACAAGGGCTTGCTTTACTACGTGACGCCGCGATGGGAGGAATTGCTCTCTCCCGGCCCGTGGATAGACGGTGCGACCCAGATTTTCTTCGCGTACAGCATCGGCACCGGCGCCCTGCCCGCCTTGGGATCGTACAACAAGTTTCATCACAATTGCTATAGGTAAGCGAAGACGATGACAAATTATCGACAAACAATTCGTGTAAAGTTTCGATAATAAACACTCTCTTTGTTCAGTCGAAAATCAATTTTCCATCAGCACAAGAATTTCGAGGCATCGATGCGCATATAAAGCGATATATATATATATACATACATATATGTATATGTGTGTGTGTGTAATGCGATAACATATATTTTCTTCGACAGAACTTTAGTAATTGTTTCGACGCTGCAATCGCCGAGTTTGCAGCTCCAAGCGGTTCGAAATAATCAGCACGTTTCTGATATGATATGTTAGTCACTCTGTGAAGAGAGTTTGGTATTATTACGAAATCAAGAGAATTGTAGACTTTATAGCGCTCTATTTCTTAATTCACGACGCACTCTAACGCGGTGTCGTCGCTGCGGGAGTCTTTCAAAAAGGGAGTTTTGTCTTGCAGAGACGCAATAATCACTTGCGTAGTCAACACCCTGACGTGTCTTCTGGCCGGTTGCGTTACCTTTTCAATACTGGGTCACATCGCCCAGGAACAGCAAACGGAGGTGTCCGAGGTCGTCAAGAGCGGACCTGGTCTTGTGTTCCTTACGTATCCCGAGGTCGTTCTCAAGCTACCCGGTGCTCCGTTGTGGGCCATTATATTCTTCGTTATGCTGCTCGTAAGAAATTATTATTCTGACGGTGGAATCTCTCGGCTGTCGCGCCGACTGTTAACGTGCGCCGCTATGAAAGGGTGTCGCACATGTTGCCGCTCTCAACGGAAAGCTTTTTTACATGTCCATACGATAAAATAATAAAAAATACAAAGATTGTACATAGATTATTGGTACTGAAGTAAATCGTTTTCTAAGTGACGGGCTATAATCAACATGATTATAGTTTTAGTGAATAAATGCATATGTCATATATAAATGCATATTATATTGGAGAACACGTGTGCTAAATTATTTAAATCTGTCTCGGAGCAAAGATATTATTATTGTAGAAATTTTGCAGTCTTCTCTTTTTCTGTCTTCACGCAGATACTCGGCCTCGACAGTGAATTTTGCATCGTGGAGTCTTTCATAACAGGTGTGGTTGATTACTGGCCGGATGTACTTCGTCCTCGCAGGATCAAGTTTACCATCGCTATCTGTCTGCTAATGTTTCTTCTGGGAGTACCGATGATCACGGATGTACGTGTAAAATCTGTCCAGTTATTCACCGAACGTTTTACAAGCGTAGTATAAAAAAAAGAAAAAAAACGAAAATCAAAATAACATTTTCAGGGTGGAATTTATATTTTCCAACTGATGGACTTCTATTCCGCGAGCGGAATGTCCATTCTGTGGGTGTGCTTCTTCCAAACGATAGCGATATCGTGGATTTTCGGAGCGAAGAAATTTTGCGACTGCGTGCATCAGATGATGGGAATTCGATTGAATAAATTTTGGTACATATGCTGGGTGGTGTTAGCGCCGGTAATCATGATGGCAAGTATAGAACTATTTTTGCACTAATTATCCGTAATGTAAACTTTATATACATTTCTGAAAATAATTATCATTGTAAATTAAATAATTGCTTGAACTACTGAGGAACAATTGTGTGTTTTTTGTAATTGTTTTAGTTTATCTTCGTATTTCAAATCGTCCAATATAAACCACTGACGTATGGCGGTCGCTACCAGTATCCGTTATGGGCAGACATAATTGGCGTGTGCTTGAGTCTTTCATCTATGCTATGGATACCTGGATACGCGCTGTATTACATAATAAGTACACCAGGCTCGATCACGGAGGTAAATTTGAATATACAATTGCATGTAAACAATTCCGTGTAAAACAGTCTCGAGTTGTTATCGCGCTTATCATAACGGTATTGTAGTTACTTCAATTTTATTGCATTATTCGAAATGTGATGTGTTATAAACGCATTGATTGTTTCTAGAATATCTCGAAAGGCCTGCAACCGAACATAAAGTCGCATGCGAAATTACCGAAAGGCGAGAAATCAGGCGTGATACCCATGTCAGAGAGCAACGCAGTCTTAATTAAAAATAGCAGTTTCTTGAGTCAAAATGAGTCATGATTAGTACTAGCAATTGCTTTTAACTCGTATTAGGTTACACTTAATCTTAGACGTAATATATTTCTAGTAAAATAAAAACATTATGAATAACAGAAGTCCAAAGTGATTGGGCATTTAGTAGTAATTTGTATTTAAATGGACGCGTGTCAAATTGATCAGTTTTATATACAATATGCTCAGTTAGGCAACAATCATCACTTGTTAATTTTTGTACAGTAAATCATACAGCATTACATTTACTTAATTAAATGTTTCCGATTAAAATGTCGTATATTCTCCTTAATTCTTTAATGGCTGGATAACACACATTTCTAAATTATGTATTAAAAAAAAAAAAACACTAAAAGTTACTGTTTTTAAAAACTAATTTTCTAATGACGAATACAACAATCAGTTCTATTTTTATTACAATCATATATATTTATTTATCTAACAAATTGCAACAAAAATTAGTATCTTAGAATATCAGAGTATGAATTATTGCGTACATTGTGAAACGTAAATATCATTTGAATTCCTGAAAAAACATGCTTTCGTGAAAAACTATACCAGCTGTTAAAGTTTCAAGGCCTAGAATTTGAGCAGACAAGGAAATTATTTGGAAAATCGCAATTAAATGACTCGTGTGTGTTTTGATTAAGCTGATAAAATACTCAGTAAAGGAATTACAATAAATATTGAAAGCGAGAGGAGGGAAGAAGTACATAGACGTAAAGAATAATAGTATACCGCGCTAGTATTCAGATATTATATGGGAACGATTTGAAAGAAATATATTTTTATATCGCGATCACGTCGCGATAAATATATGAATTTTTAATGGAGGAGAAATCGCTCTCTTGGTTAATAATTCGACTGGTTTGAAGAAACTGATAGCGTTCATATTCAAGAATAATGCGCGCGCAGGCTCTTAAAATATATATAGGATTTATATTCTCTGTGATTGCTTATATATAACAAATAATGCACATTTGAGAGCGTTGAGGCCTTTTCTTGGTAAATGCATTTAAAGGATTTGCAGCAACTCTATGAAATAGAATAGGATTATAGCGTGTAGAATAAGTGCGAATACTAACAGTTACTATAAAAATATTCGATACACTAAAGTACAAGCAATGGAGTAAAAATATAAGTTTTGCTATTCAATTGTAAGGAGATGACATGTTGCATTCATCGAGAAAAGACATCTTCAATTCCAAACCAGTCGCAATAATCAACTAAACGATAGCCTGGATACAGAATATATTTCTATCACAAAGCAGTTTCTTACTGCATCTTCGACAGCACAGATTTTAAATTTTGTTCACGTTTCGCATTTATATCCAAAGAAAAAACGATATGATGCGGTTACGATGTGACACGTTTTTACTATACATGACGTAGGATTAAAGCGACGAAAAATTTATTTATCTAAAACAAAAAAAAACACTCTGTTTCTCTCTCGTTAGATCGTAATACGTACGTATGATACGCCAGTATTCTTCCAATTTTATAGCAATTGTTGCTTCTCAGTGCGCAAAATAAGGAATAGAAGATTGAATAAAGCTTAACTAACGTAACAACTGAGTATTTAGTGTCTGTGACACGGTCTGTGACAGTATTTTATAAAGTTAAAGTTAAATTTTTAGAAAAAAAAAAAAATATGTTAAAGATATAAAATTATTCGAAAAAAAAAGAAATGAAGACTTTTATTCGATAGAAACATGTTGCTTAATCTTCTAAAGATTTGAAACAGGGTTTTAATTTGTTTTCAATTGATTAACGATATTTTTTGCAGAAATATATATGCTGTTCGGTGAGTTTTGTAGAAATATATATAATGTTCGGTATTATACATATAGTATAACAGTAATTTCCTAATATTAATACTACTATATAATTTATCAATATACTTGTGTCCGTTTTCTGTTAATTTAAATCATCTTTATTTTTCGACGTAAAAAGATATTTTTATTTATAAAAAAAAAAATTTTTTTTGACTTGTTTTCTTTGATCAAAATATATATAAAAGCAATAATGACTTGTGAAGTGAGCTCTTTTTTCACACAACCGGCCTAATTCATCGATAATATTCTTTTCTCTTTTTAGTCCGTAGACACAAAAACTATTGTCTCGTGATCACGAAACAAAACTATTGTCAAAATTATAGTTGTTGACGTTGTACAATACATACTAAGAAATGGGTGATAGCTTAACGCGATGTTTATTTCTATTTTAGTACCACATTGTTGCGATGTGCAAGTACTTCCAATAGTGAGCTAAGAAGCGAGCGATTTTATAAGCTAGTTGGGTCTGCATTAAACATTGTAATCTATATAAACGGCATTAACATGAAAGAAATTTGTAATTTTATCGATGGTTGATATGTTTGACTGATTTAAAACGATGATTGTACATTTATAAATGAGTACGAAGCATTTATATAATATTACATGTACCATTAAAAATAATTCATTTAATTATCACTCAACGAATTATATCCAATGACACGCGAACATGTAAGAAAAAATTCTTTCACACCTATTACAAAAAGTAAATTAAATGCTACAAGATAAAAGATATGTGTAACATCGCAAACATTTGTTCAGCGCATGATATATCGTAATGATGATATATTTCCTCTCATAATTGTATTTCTAAATATATTTGATGTGATGTGCACACGCACGGAGATACACGAGTAATTTATCTACGTGATAACATTATCTGTCTCTGGAATATTGTCGAAATAAATTGATCGAGCTCAACAAATCCGATTATGGCTCTATGAATTGATGTTCGCTGCTAAAAGAATTCGTATAACACCTAAGTGTTTTATGTGTAAATTATATTTCTATAGACATACATACATGTATTACGTACATCTTTATATGGTATATAAGAATACTATATGACCATAAGAGAGGAAATCAAAACTTCTGATTCAATTAAAACGGTATTGTTTTTATAAACGAAAATTAAAAGACTATGAGGAAAAGGAAATCAGCTTTCTTCTCTCTTCGCTATATAAAAGTTTCTGCGATTTAATTTCGTGACAAATATTTCTTTTTCTTGTTTAATAAATTTAATAAACTACTGTTTAGAAATAGCCATTAAAATTAATTCAATCTCTACATACTTTTTCCTATTATATTTTAGAAAATATTTATATTTATCTTTTAAACTTGTGTGTGTGTGTGTTTTTATTAAACTTTATTACGTAAAAGTTTGTTGAGTATAAAAATTCAAAGATTTGATTTTGAAATAAATATTTTTTGTATAATTTTAATGATAAACTCTACATCGATATGCTCTTGTCACATAGAATGTGATAATACCTTAATTTTTATGTGAGCGTTTTGTATATACATATATATATTTTATAATATAAAATTCTTATTTCAGAATTGTTTTCAATTCTTCAGAAGGTTTTCTACTGATATCTCGTCTTCGATACGTTTGATCTTAAAATTTATCGACTGTGTCATGATATACACATGATATATAACTTCGTGTATCGCGAGAGTTGAAAGCATTTCTGCGTTTCTATATCCGAATTATGAGAGAACCAGAGGTAAGATGGTGTGTAAGAATTTTTAAAAGCAAGTTTAGACAAACTTAAATAGCGTAATTTGAGCTCACAATGTTTGTATGTGTGTGCTCTCGAAATACCGAAGAAAAATTTTGAATTTATTTTGTAAGCGATACACGCGATAAAAAAACAATGCATTATTTGCGAATGTGTGTTGGCTTAATGCATTGAATGTTTCACATATGTACGATATATTATGTATACGTTTCCGGCTAAAATGTATCCACGTATATGTATTTGAATAAATATTAACCTACATTTTTGCGATGGATTTTAATAATAAGTACATACATCTAAAACTAAAATATACTTTTTTTTTTTATTCTAATCATTCCACAGTCCGTCATTTATCATTTGTAGACAAATGTCTGTTATGTTATCGCTTTATAATGCTCCTGCTGCTGTTCAATCATTATTTCACGCAGTCGCAAATGACAAACGCGGATTAGAAGCGTTCATTCATTACAGTTATTGTACAAATATTTTGATTGCCAATAGAAATGCATATGGAATTCGGCGCATAGTAATTAACGAACACGTAACAAATAAACCCAACAATTCAGTTTGCAGTACAGTTTGACAAATATTCAAATTTGATTGTCATGCCCCTGCAATATTCCATCTCGGCAACGTCGTTTTACTATCACGCGCATAGTTTACTAACGACACAACGTCAAAATAATTACGTCAAGCTGAAGTGCAGCTTCCGAGGCTGTAGATAAGAGCTCGCCTACATATATAGTTTCCGGTAAATTGCAATGTCTCGTCTTTAACTAGACTCCACTCTTTCACGACCGAACAACGCAGTCAAGGAAGAATCTTCGCTCAAGCCTCCTAAAAGGCAGATAAATATATCCGGTTCGAAGCTTTTCAAAGCTCTACACGAACACCATTACTGCGATGACAAAAGTGCATTTTCAATTGACAATTGCAGAATCTCACAGTGAATGCATTATAGCGGAAATGCGACTATATATATACACTCACACACACGCGCGCGCACACACAAACACACACATCAAGTATCTCTCTGTGCTTTCTACTTTTCAACCTCGACTTCCTGTCATCTCGCACTACGGCGCATCGTACCATCGTGTGTTTTACGACGGGTAAGGATAACGACGAGCAGCGAAGTGCGAAAAGTCCTGTGTTTCGCGTCGTCTGCCACGGTAAACCCGATCGTTACGCGGTCTTTTATTTTGCGGCGGCGGCTATTATCGCGACACCGGCGCGCATCTACCACAAGATGCCCACGGTAGCAACAGTCTCTTTTACGGTGATACATCCCTCTCGTTAAGACTTTTTTTTCGAAGCGTTTCTTGACCGTGCGAACTACGCGAAAAGATAAATAACGTTGCATTAATATTTTCTTATTCTGTTTTTTGTTAAGCCATCGGTTTTGATAAAGAAACAATTTTTTTGATGCATATTTTTCGAAGAGCAGAAAGAAATACACTAAAGATTGTTTGCGAGTTAAAAGAAATATTTTTATTTATCTACAAGAAGAATGCAAAAATTTAATTTTACAATTTACGCCAATTTACGTCAATTAAAACTCTTGAATAATTAAAATTCTTGAATATTAAGGAATGAGATGTTGAAATGTGTTTTTTTAAGTATGCAACAATTTTATGACTTTCTTATTTTTTTCTGTCGCTAGAAAACGCTCGAAGACTTGTATGGAAAACTCTGAAAACTACTTGCGTCTTTGTTTCATAAAAAACTAATTAGAATTTGTAACTGTTTTATACCAAATTAAGTTAATTATTTTCACGTTAAAAAACTAAATTGTTTATGTGCGCATATTCTCTTTGCCAAAATATTCTATTGCTTTTGTGCGTGACTTGCACACTGCGTGTGTGTAATGTAACTAATTTAAAAATAACTTATTATCTTTACATAAAAAGTTATGACGCAGACATATTTATAAAAGAAAGTAAACTAATATTAATCCCGTAATGTGCACTCTGTTGACTTTGCTACGACGACATTAATAATACGCACCATAATACGCTCGAGATGCAAAAAAGGGTTAAATATATATAATTAAATATTTATATACATTCTCACCTCTTGCTCTCACATAAATCTTTTATCTTGATGCAGTACCTTAATCGCGGCTCGGTGTGAATGAAGACGACAATGTTAATCAGCACACCTACGGAGTCGTCCTAATGAGTAATGTTGCAAATAAGATTAAATGCTTCTCGTTAACTGCGCTCGCTGTTTCTGCATAATTTACGATTGTGCTAAAATCACGTAATAAAGAAATAGAGAAACGTATATATATGTATATCTAGTAGATATATGTACATATATCTCTGTATATTGTAACTACGTATATTTCAAAATAGATAGATACCTTTTTTAGATATTTTTGATCGGACAGTATCCGCTTTTTTACTGAAATCTTAAAAAAAAAAAAAGCAAGAAAACAAGAAGATGAAAATGTTCTTTGCTGCAGCGTAAATTATGTTACTTATATTATGCAAATTATGTTACATAATTACCATCTTGACCGATAATGGCTATCGCACGAAGCAAATCGGATACATTATAAATATTCACTTATAGTTCAAAGATGCAACAAAATTGTTCTGATACATATAATTTAATTATAAAATAAAGTTTCAAAACTTCTAAAAAAAAATTTCTTATAAATATTTAGAGATCGCAATTAATATCTTCTTTGGTATTGAGCACGTGTCACTATAAATATTTAATTTACAATTTGATTAACTTGAGAGATTTAAAATAAATAGTTCACGGAATTATTATAGAAGAACAATATAGCGATAAAAATAAAACGAACAATATACTGGCAAGTAAGATTATTTTTGTTCCGAAAAGAACAAGTAAATGTTCTACAACAGAAACAAAAATAGCATCTTGCTGCTGTTTTTGTAGTCAACGTAAATGGTTAATGGTTTTGTGCTCCGTAATCGTTATTACTTGTTCGCTAAGTTTAGATATCAGAAACTGGAGCAACAGTGCGCCACTGCGATACTATCGCATTATAGGATTTACACTGCGAAAGGACAGCAAGTTGTGTCTCGCTTGCGATTTTCTTTGCTTTCAACTTGCATTCGGTGCTGATCAGATCTGGTGTTTATCGCGCAACACAACGACTCCAGAAAAGTACTCGACGTGAATTCTTTTCTTCATGAACGTAAGCTACTTATGCATCCAAAAAAAAAAAAAAAAAAAATTATAATTTCTTTTTTAAAGTAAGACGAATCTTAATTACGTTCATTCTCGATATCGGTTTAATACTTTACTAATTACATTAAAAACTTCCGTTCTGCGCAGTCGAAGGCAATCTCAGGATAATTAGTTTGCAACAATATAAACTAACAGAGTTTATCGTATAATTAAATCTCTGCATCGCAAAATCATAATATCGCAAGCTGTATTCTTGTTATTGCAGTGTGTGTGTGTGTGTGTGTGTGTGTACATATGTAGCCATTATTTATTAAGAAAGCGTTCAGCAGCTATTCTTCAACGTGAGAAGTATTACAGATAGATTTATTATATATCATCCTCATAATAAAGTAATTCGTCAGCCACCGTTTACATTAAATCAATCGTTGGCTACATATGTTATAACATTGGCAACGTGATTTAATGTAGGACAGAAAGGAAAACAATGAAGATTTAATAGGATAGGAAAAGAATCACACAATGCGCGCACCATCAACCACGTTATCTATATATGAAAGCACTTCTCAGATTGTTTTTCCCATTTTTAGTACCGTTTTTATGTTTCATATAAACATAGTATGAGGATTTTATTTATTTATGATTTACGTTTACAGAGAACAATGCAAAAATTATAATTTCTTTAACAAATAAAATATGTACAATATAGTAGTAGACTTTAGACGAAAACGTGTTTATCAGTTTTCAATCAATTTTCAATCACTTATGTGTATGTGAGCGCGCGCCAGACATTATGACTATGAAATTAAAGAGTTTCATTCCTGATAACACAATATATTGTTTATATTATTTTAGACACCGAGAAAACACTTAAAACATGTAAAGTATTTATACGCGTGATAAACTAGTTTGGTTTTACTTTATGTAAAGCTTCAGAGCGATTTAGTGTAATACACGTTTGTTCCGTTAGACTTTGCGTGTAATATAGTTGTATAAAGCAATTAACGGCACTTGTGAATTACACACAAGCATCAAGGCAATCACCTTGTGTCTTGTCGTTTGGTTTCGGATGACCTAGTCGTTGAACACGAGCCCCAGCATTCTCACAACGGTACGCCTGGCAGTAAAACGCAAGGCTTAAGAACCTTTGGCAACGTGACGCTACTTTAGGACGCGATTCCGCAACCTCCGTCACCATGACGACACTCTCTCTACATACACTCCGCTGTCAAATATCTAACAGCACACAACAAAATGCACTTTGGTTCTTCGGTCCAAAAAAAAAAAAAAAAAAAAAAAAAAA
>QVOA01005932.1:0-42653 GCA_014825685.1 Pseudomyrmex cubaensis | reverse complement strand
TATATATATATATATATATATATATATATATATATATATATATATATATATGAGTATGTGTATATATATATATATATAAAATTGAATTTTAATTATTGAAAAAATATAAAAAACATAAGTATATAAACATATTTAATAACATAAATCCGTATTCAAAACATGAACAGGAAACGGTTGATGCATTACAAATTCTTTCTTTATAAATCATTATTCAAATTTAAATACACTATTACCTTTTTGTATTTGCACTGAATTAATTAATTTTCTTTACTTACATGTTACTTTGACCTATCATTTTATTTATTCCAGTGTGACGTAAGTCGTTACGTAATTTGTTACAAAGTCGGATCTCGTTTCAATTAAAGTAAAAATAAAAACGATCACGGCTACAGATACTATTTCCCATCAAAACACAAATGGAATTACGAACTAAAAAGATCATCTCAAAAAATAAATGTTTCACAAGTCTCGATAGTTAATAGTATATCACACGCCTAAAATGTTAAACGTTAATATAACAGGTGGGACAACCTTGATCAAGAATGTTGGGCTATAATTTTTATACTGTTTTTAGATGTTTTCAATAATTAAATTATATCTGAAAATTAACGATGCACCGAAACTGTTTTGGCAGACCAAGTCATTTGGCATAACTTTACTTTTATCCTCGTACACACATACACAAAACCCGTTTTATTTTGACATAAATTAAGGTGATTATTTTGATAATTTTACTTTATTTTTGATAATTGAAAAAAAAAGAGAAAAAAAGGATGTTAACACTCAGAAAAACTAGAGCTATTACATTTCCACGTACTTATTATTCCACATATGCAAAGAATTTGTATACAAGTACACATGGTTCATATTATTAGCTTCATTTTTTCCTTGATATTTCAGAGCTATATTCTTTCAGATTTTTTTTATGTCTTAAATATTTAAATATCTTAACGCAATCGTCGTAGTTTATCTTAATTCTTTTTAGTTTCACGGTCAACTACATTTGTTTTACACATTTATTATTCATATGAGAACATATATGTATCTTGTTTGTCGCAAAATTTCTAAAAAGCAAAATAACAATTCTGCCAAGCACATTTCTGCGTGAAACATCTGAAAATATCTGATCATTTCAATCTATTACGCAAAAGTTTTATTTGTTCAATGTGAACGTAGTCATCATATATACATATATTACATTTTCAATTAACTAAACAAATGATATATCGTTTTATTTATAGAACTTAGTAAAAACTTGTCTCATAATTTTCTAGTTTTCCTTAATAATAATATCAATGAAACTATTACCAGCTTATTCCTGGATCTTTGAAAACTTGTAACAAGAAAACATTTTCAATTCGGAACATATAAAATAGAGATCAAAATCAGAACAAATTAAAAAATGAGGATTAAACAGGGAACTGTTCTGATAAAATCGTACAAATATTCACATAAACAGAATGGCAAACAATATAGTTATTTAGTAATGTCGTATACTTTAATTTACAAGTGACTTTATTTGACTTTTTTGTAGTTCGTGAGCTTCAATCATCCGGTCATATGCCAGTTCGCTTAGATGAAAAAAAAAAAAAAATCGGATTTATAAGCCGAAAATAAACTTTCATATACAATCATATATAAGATCGTCTCAAAATCTCATACATAACTATATATCATTTATAACGAGAAATCGAATTTGTCTGTACATGCAGATTTTTTGCCGAGTAACAATTTTTTATTTGCACCAAATAACAAATTATTTTTATCGTATATTTTGAAAGAGCAACAAATATTTATCTCAGTGTTTGTTTGTATCGCAATGTTCCGTTTCCGTATACCAAAAGAAATAATGCATCGCTGCTGTTACAATATATGTTCGATTATAAATTATCATACTGTAGGTATATGCTTTCTAATGACCGTTGACCCGATCTCCCGCCTTCAACTATATCCACGTACTTGCAGCGTTGGCATTGTAATAATGAAGAACGATATATTTTTACGGTTTTAATTCAGAACACGTTGATACTTTGTTTTCTTATCTGCATATTTGACAAAATACACTAATATATTGTGCAATCTCCCAATTAAATTAACAATAAAGAATAAATAGTATTATGTATTAAAGATTTGAATTTAAAAAAATATTTTCCTAAGATTTTTCAATGTCTGATTTGCTTGAATACTTAGCGCAGTTTTGAGATTCATAGTCGGAAAATTGATTTCGGAATCCAAATTAAAAATCTTAGTTCAAATATGAAAGATAACAATAATAATAATAGTAATAATAATAGTGCAAGAGGACGATAAATTTAGCTTCTTTAACATTTAACGATTAATTACATAAACATTACATAAATTAGAAAAAGAGAGAGAAATAGAAGTTACAACTGTATTTGTTAATAAAAAAGGATAATAAAAATTTTCAACAATTATATTATGTTATTACCGATTGTTCAGGCCAAATTTTAGCCAACAGTTCTCCTTGATCATAATCATTGGGCTATATACTAAGTTATGTAAAAAAAAAAACATACGTTAATAAAATTCACATAAGTCAAGAAATTTATTCATCATCTTGTACAACAGTGGTTTTTTCGGATACATATAAACCATCTAAGAATTTTCTGATATCCTTATTCTTTACCATTGTTGATTGTTGAATAAGAGCAGCTAAAACAAAATAGTTTAAATACAAAATAAAGCTGACTTCTTTATTTTGCTTAAAAATGCTATCGTTGCAACTATTGCTATAACTAATTTTGCCGAACAGTTATTCTATCTAAATTCTCAACAATTTGTATCACTTTATGCTTTCAAATATATATATATGTACATGTTAATGGTAGCATGTGTAAAAATTTATCTTATTTTAATGTAAGTTGTATGACAAAATTCATACGGATATATTGTATTTGAATGTCTTAACAAGTATCCACAAATTTTAAAATAAATTTATGCAAACAATTTACCTGAGCGTGACACATCTTCTAAGCAGTTTCCTTCTATAATCAACTCATCTTTTTGTTTGGCGGAATTTGTAACAGTCACACCAGATGCCATTTTAACACGACGTATATATTTTTCTCCCAAGAAGTTACGAATTTCTATAACTGAGTTGTTCTCAGTAGTGACACAGTTGATAGGAAAGTGAGCATATACGGCTCGCATTTTGTATTGGTAACCTTTTGTTACACCCTTTAACATGTTCTCAATATGAGAACACACAGTACGAACAGCAGCCAACTCCTTCTTTGTGCCAAACCATTTTTCTACCTTCAATAACCTGGGACTGATCATCTAAGATGAATCAAACGGTATGTTCATATAGAAAAGTATATTAATAAAAAAAAGTATATTAAAAACTATACACATTAATTATATATGTATATATATTTAACATAAACGATTTATAAATATTTCTCAGGTATGGATGTTATCATTTATGAAAAATGAAGGGGAATCCACGTATCATCATAAAGTTTAACAGTGCATTTGCATAATTGTTATCAAATAGCAATTACATCAAAAACTATGTACAATATTATTATATAAATAGTTTACAAGTACTTTTTATATAATACAAAATCTTACTTACACAAATATCAAGTGCAAGATGTTTGAATGATCGTTTTAGGACTCCTCTTGGTCCTTTTACAGTCACCGAACGGGACTTGACTCTGACAATCAATCCCTCCGGGATTTTGACAGTTTGATTTGTAACAATCTGCTTCATTCTGAAATAAATCACATAAGTATAAAATGGTCAATATACAATAATCATAATACGTGTACATATGTACATATCAAACTACTCATATTCTTTATTACAATAACAAAATAGAAAATGTGCAATGTTTCTTTCATTATTCTTTCAAACATTCTTTAACATTTCTTCATGATAAGACCTTAGCACACACATGTTACAACTCAAATTTATAGGTTATGATAATTCTGCTTAAACCATTATTACATTTACATAGGAACATCTAGAAGTTATCAAAAAAGTAATACCAGTACAACGTGTATTTGCAAACTTATAAATTACATTCTCAAATACACAATATATTTGCCTAGTGTATATAAACAAATTTAAAACCAAGTCTTTGACAGCTACATGAACAAAGGTTATTTTTCATCATTTTTAATCTTTCACATAAAATAATACCACAGCTTGCAAATATAAAAAAAGATAATGTCTGAAATATATAAAGACAAGTTATCGCATTCGGCATATCGGCAGATTAGTATGGATTTTGTGAGAGATTACCTAACGTCGTTTCACCTTGTGCAGGCAGACGCTAGCGGAAAAGAACGTGACTTGCTGACTTCAAAGAGAGAGGAAAGTCCTATTGCGCATAGAAGAAAAAGAAAAGCCAAGACAACAGATGGCGTTGGACACCAAACAAAATGTCCAGCTAAACGATTGGTCAGTTCGTTTTAGGGTGCGGTCACATGTACCGCATATTTTTGTGAACCAATGGGCTGCGCTCAGTAAAACAAGCTGCTTTCTAGCAATCAAACGTGTGATTGGCTCTTACCTTCAGTACCAACAAACTCAACGTCGCGTTAAACCTCTCCGGTCATATGTCTACTCGCAGCCATCAAAGCTGGTTCGTACAAACCAAGTACGACCGTAAGGGGTTAATAGAACGATAATTCAACAATTTATCGCGGACCAATGATGTAAAACTGAACGCAGTGAGAGAATTATCGTTGCATGTAGCACGCGCCGAGTACACATATGCACACGCGAATGTTTTCCCGCGTCCAATGTTATTCAGGTATGAATAAAAAAATGATCATTGAAGCGCCGACCACAAGTCGCGACCTCACACAGTCATGGAAACAGGAGGTGGAGGAGAGGGTATAGCGCGCGCATTGCTGTCGTAGTCTGTCGACTCCTCGGAATCGAGCGGGAATAAACTGGAGTGCGCGCGCGAGGTACGCTGTGGCGATGCTTTTTGCTCGTGATGCCGGTGCTATGCCAGTATAAATATTATCCTCGCAAATTTTCTCTCTCTTTCTCTCTCTCTTTCAACAGTCAAACCCCTTGTTGTCTCGTTGCTGGTCGCGCGCGACGCGAGTGTGTTTCTCGTTGAGTTTGGTGCGTGTTTTTTTATAACGAGTGATCACAATAATATATTGCAATTTGCGAAAACCTAGAATAATTGGAGCATTCTGTGTGATTCCCGCAGGATGCGAAACACGTCCAATCGGTCCAATTGAGTCGCGGTGATCAAGTCCCTCTGTCATCTGGTTCCAGGAAAAGAGGGGAGAGCGAGAGAAGAGAGAGAAGGGACTATATCCGCACGAGTGAGCAAACGAGAAGCGAGTGAGAGACCGACGGTGTGTGCACATGTGTGTGTGGTATGGCTCGTCGTCGGTGGTTCCTCGCCGCCTTTATTACAGTGAAACCCGAATACATGCGCGTCCCTCTCGTTTGACCGGCCTACCACCATCGTGAAGCTGCGTTCACACGTGAAATTGATTTTCGCGGAAGGATTGTCATTACCCGGTCGTTGCACGCCGAGAGTTGGATTATCACGGTTAATGAAAACCAACGTTGGCCGTTCGTCCACTCAGCTTTTAGGTAAGTTCCTTCCTCGGGACCTGGTGTATTCGATGAAAATGACAATTAAAAAGCGATATCAAAATTCCCTCTAGTCGCAGTGTTTGGCGTGATTTAAGTAAGAGATAGAATACTAGGAGAAAAAGCACGTATACAACTTCACATTATCACACAGACGTGTGTGTGTGTTTATATTTTTTAATAAAAAAATATAAGTATAAGATTATTGAAGTTAAAAAAATATAAATTCTAAATTTTGTACAAATGATTTTGAGGTAATTTTGTATATAAGATGTACAAAACGTTATGGATTATATTATTTAATAGTATGTGTGTATTGTATGATTCTTGTCAGAAATCTTGAAGAATTATGTGACGTTATTCTTTTAAATTGTAAACAGACGTGTATATGTATGAGATCCCGAGTCTATACGTATGCGCTACACGTGTTTCGCTGCGCGCTTCTCGCATCATTTGCTGCATCTCTAAGTGCGAGTGTAAATTTTCTTTGTTTCAGTCGTTCACGCCGATGTGAACGTCGCTTAGGTCAGGTGCGCGTGCACAAAGGAGCATCATCCTTCGATGATGCATCTCGCGGTTGCAACTTGCCGCAACGGAAACGTGTTCCCTTCTCTCTCCGAAGATAATAAGATTTTTTTAAGAAGCTTGGAGCGTACACATAAGTCGCCCTAACTTTTTTCGCGCACACTATGCGATTTGTGTTATATCTTAGCGCGTACGTGTAATATTTTTTTAAATATGTCTTTAAGATCCAACGTCCGCTGATGACTCGCCTGAATTAATGACATTTATTTACCTATACATGAATATTGCAATATTGTAATTCCGAAAATGACTTGTGGCTTTCGTGGACTTGAAGTTCAGAAAAGTTTCTCTTATTGTTTTCGCCAGTAGCGGCGTAATACAACTAATTATAAACACTAATGAGTGGATCTGAGGAGACCCACATGTCTGACCGCGAAGGGTTAATTCCAAAAATAGTATATGGCACAAGATTAACCCGGTTAATACAGTTTTTAATGGCAGTTACACAGAAAGTTGTTCGTCCACGTACGAGAATGCTAATGGATCGTTTATTATAATTGCAGCCAGGCTGGACGAGCATAGTCGAATGCAGCTGGGCTCAGCATGCCCTCTAAGAAGCAATACAACCTCGTACATAATGACGAGTACGACACGCGAATACCGCTGCACAGCGAGGAGGCGTTCCACCGTGGCATCGTGTTCCACGCCAAGGTAATCTGGAGTGATTTCTTATCCACTTCAGTCCACTACGGATATCTTCAGGTTGTTATTAAGGCACATCTTGCAAGAAAGTCTCGAGTTTGCTCGAACTCATGTAAAATTGATCGATAATATATTGTTGTTGCGCTCTAAAAAGAGCTATTTCATAATGCAATTTCAACGTACCACAAATATGCAATTAGAATGTACCAATATTTCTAATTGCAAAACATTCTTGTATATTGCACACTTTTGGGGAATGTGGCTCTCTAACGGTCAATAGACCATTTCTCTCTCTTTCTCTCTGACCTCTCTCACGTTAAAGGAAAATGTGTGTCGACTATAAACGTTTCGTTCTTTTAACGACAATGAGAAAAAAAAATCGCATCTGCTTTGACCCGATGCGATTTTTTTTGTGGAGAACGAATTTTGCACTTTTTTGTATCATATATGCCATTTTGATGTGCTTGACACATTTCAATATTGCGGTGTGTACATCGATCTGGCAGACAAAGGAAACAAATATAGGCACACTGAGGTATCTTTAAATAGTCCGCGGCTTCGATATTTCTAACAAATTGTGAAAATAATGTGGCAAATGGAGAAAGAGAAGTGGGACAACTGTATACTATTTCTAACAATAGGCAATAACGACCTAGTCAGTGATCTTTTCGCAACGGAAATAAATAGCTAGACGGATGTAAACTACCGCTCTCACACCGGGAATGTTACTGATTAATCCGAAAAAAAGAACATTCCGCCGCGAGGAATAGGTTTTATCTGTCTTTTTCTGCGTGACGAAATTGATTCGAGGAACTCAATACGCCGGCTCGTGAGCAATCCGGAATAATAATATTTGGACGTCGTCGATGGTGCAACAATTGCGACGACAGCGCGATACCGGCGACTTATTTTTGGATGACGCCGGCCACACCGATGTTCGGTGTGACGTCATCATATCGTGCACGTGTTTATTTCAGTGGATACTTCTCCTGAGAAAGGTTAAAGTTTTGTGTGTGGGCCGCGGCGGTTTTGTTGGTAAATTTTACACCACGGCGAAACATCGCGCGATATGAAATTTGCATTTGGTTTGCATTGCGTCGTCATTGTTGTTGTTGCCATTTGCGCAGAAATCCATACGATTAAAAATATGTCCCTGAAAGGATGCGAGATAAAAGCACGATATAATTTTAATACTCAGTTTGAGTTTATTAAACAATGCAGCGAAATTTATATTTTTTATAAATCATTATTAATAATTTTTTATGTATGTTTTCACAGTTCGAAAAGTGAATATTCATAAGACATGCGCGCATCACGCGCACAAGCTCTTAGTAGTCAGTAGAATATAAATGCAGATCAATATGTTACGGAAAGTTTGCTATGAAAATTGCATGCACATGCGAAGCATCATACGCATTTGAATTGTAAAATAAAACAATACATACAACTAGACGTACAACAAAAAATAGAATTATTTCTATCAGCCACATTGATTTATAGCAAGTGTTCTCGCGTAAGCGGTTAAATGGCTCTATTAATTATCGATTTTTTTATCTTAAGACGATAGAGAGACTAAGGCGAGATGAGATTTTTTAGTTACGTATATGTACGTTCAAAATAATTCAATTACGGTTATCGATTGCAAATTTCACGGGGGAAACCGTTCCTTACCGTGCGTGCTGAACGTGCGTGGGAGAGCACCACGTGTGCGTTGAATTACCCTAACACGTGGCTAAGACTATCACTTCAATGGGGGAATTCTAAATACAGATCTTGACCATAGTGCTCCACCATTGTATATGATTATGGCAACGTAACTTAACTGCATGTGTTCTACGTATATACACACGAATAGGTTTCGTTTTACGTGACGTTCCTTTCTCTTAAAATCTTACTTGATGTTTGTCCTGGAAATGGTTATCCGTGAATTATTGTATCCTCTATATATGTGTGTAGGTGTATGTGAGAGAGAGAGAGAAAGATCACGAATATTTAATTTCTACTTTCACTTTTTACAATTAAAAAAACACACAAAAGTGACTCGTGAGATTTTGTTAACAACACTACTACTGTACTTCCGTTTCAGTTCATTGGTTCAATGGAGGTTCCACGACCGACTAGCCGAGTGGAGATCGTGGCGGCGATGCGGAGTATTCGCGTAAGTACATATAAAATATATATCCGTAACAGCTAATTAGTATATGTGACATCTTCGTGTGTCGTTTTTGATTAATTTGGATTCGTGTTACCCACCAGTATGAGTTTAAGGCCAAAGGGGTCAAGAAGAAGAAAGTAACGCTGGAAATCTCAGTAGATGGATTAAAAGTGACCTTACGAAAAAAGAAGGTAATTTTTGTTTTCGGAGATTATCATAAATATTCGTGCTTTCTATAAATGTTAACGGGAAAAAATCGTGTTCATTCGGTGATGAGGCATTTCGTAACGGTTGCAATTTATAACGAGAAATGATTTTGGACAAGCGCCACATTGTATTCATACTGATGCACCACGGATTGTATATTCCCGATACTATACTTATACACCGACATAGGAGTAATAGCCAATAGTGGTTAACGTTATTCTCGAAGTAATGACTGTGTTTATCACCATTTGTTTTCGCAGAAGAAGCAACAGCAATGGATGGATGAGAATAAAATTTATCTGATGCACCATCCAATTTACAGGTAAGATCATTGCGTTTACTTTTTTGTATACACAATTTAAAGAGAAGGGAGGCGGATAAATAGATTGCAAACAATGTAGACAATTTTTCTGAACTGCACGAAACAACAAATCAATAGAAAATTAAATCTGATTTTCAGGATATTCTACGTTTCGCACGATAGCCATGACTTAAAAATATTTAGTTACATTGCTCGCGACGGAAGTAGCAATACTTTTAAGTGTAACGTCTTCAAATCTAGCAAAAAGGTAAGCGTTTATACAAATTTCGCTTGTGATAATTCGATCAATTGTCGATCAATCATCGAGTTTTCTACATATCGGACCTCGTTTCGTACTAAATTATAAAGAAGTAGGAGAAAAAGAATTATTACAGACACTTGCCATTCTTTTTAACAAATTTATTTTATACTGTTACGCACAGTTTTTTGTTTTATTTAGTACGTAAACAAAAAATATCGAATATCGTTTACACAAATGACGCAACCGAGAGAACGAAAAACGCGAAAATTTCGGCTAAACAACGCACTCCTCACTTTTCTATTTCTGCGGTGTTCGTTCCGCATGCGCGATAGCAGCCGGCGTAAAATTACGTCGCACACGTGCGTACATACGCGTTCACGACAATTTACGCAGCCCCGCGTCGTCTGTCGCCTGGCGCTTTATCAACTTACGTTATTGTAAATCTATAAATAAACGTACCGTCTTCTACACGCACCTTCCCCGCAAGCATCTCTCGCTAATCTTTTCCCCGTTGCGAAGACGTTTGCCGAGGGTAGGGTCGGGCACGCTGCTGCATCCCTGTCGAAGTAAGAAGATATTTTCGCTTTTACGTGGGCGGAGGGATGGCCCGATGAAGTCACGACGGTGAAGAAGCACGGGGTGGAGGAACGTACAGTTTTGTCGTGTATTTGCAGTAGTGGCCCGATGCGCTGTTTGGCACCGATTATTAAAATAGTATAGACATGATCTTTCACGACATCGGCTATTGGCGTCTAACGGCAATCTCTTAGAGAAACTTGTTTAATATTTTCCGCCACGAACAAAAAAACTCAGCACACACATAATATATGCGAGCATAAAACAATGCTTATCTACAGTAATTTATGCAGTAATTTATGGTAGATATATAAAACAAAAAACAATTTCTTTTTCTTCTGCAGTTATATATATGGCATTTTTATTTTGTATAAATATCGTTACGAGAATAAAATTTCCATATATTTTTATCATCATGATAAATAAAAATAAAACAAAAATTTTACTTTCCTGCATTCCAAGTTTTGCATACTACATCTTTTGCCGTTGTGTGGGTATAAATAACATTTTTTAACATTGGTTTAATAATTTTTTTCACTAAAGGTGGGGTTTTTCGTTCGTCTTCTTTGATCATTGGGGATTCCGGTCGCTTTCGAAATCTGGGTGAATCCAGAAATAACTGGCGATCATAGGAGACGATATATCTAGGATATCGCAAAAATATCTGCTCTAGTCGAAATTTAAAACTCGCAGCGAAATTTTCCAAAAAAAAAAAAAAGGTTTTGTTACTATTGTCGACGTGTTATCCTGCTTGCGTGTTCGCCATTTTTAAAAGTCAATTTTGCACTTTTAACTTTCCGAGAGCAAATATAGCCACATATTCTCGTTCACCGGCGAATAGAAATAGAATTTTTTATTCTAGAGAAAGAGAAAAACGTGGGTTCCAATTTAAATTAAACTTCCACGCAAATTTATTCCCCAGGCTATCTCCGTGTGTAAAATCACATATTCTCGTTATCGATCATCCCCTTACACCAGCAGCTTATACCACACTTATTTCTGCTTTAAAGTTCGCGCATCCCGATAATACAATACCTACTTCTGCGTATTCCGTCGGAATATTATGCCTACAAATTCAAAGAATTACAAAACGAAATGCGCATTTTGCGATCGATGCACAATATTTCAGAACCGTATAAGATAATGTACGAATTGTATGACAGAAAAACACTTTCTTTCACACGTGGTAATGTCATAATGCTAGACTGTACATAAGTTTCAAAGCAATCGATCGTTTCGTGATTTGTTGCATCATATAGATATCACGGAAATCTTATGCATTCCGGATAAATTTAGAGTTGTAATGTAATTTTTCCGCTTTGTTCTTATAGATTATTTTCGCTGCTGCAAACAAGGGTCAAATTTGGATGTATATTTTAATTATGCGGAAGAAAAGAAAGCGAGAGAAAGAGAGATGAGAGAGATGGAAAAGTGCCATTGAGCGGACCGAATGCGAGAATATTAATGCACTTATAAATAAACCAGAAGGAAAAATCCAGCGCGAAGCGCTGTAGAGCACAGCGTGCGCGTTTCTGCACGTTACCGGCCAAGAAACCGCGGTAGGAAGCCGTACGGTTAACTTCGGCTCTCGCGCTCCCGTTTAACGAAGCTCAATATACCGGCGCGATTATATCTTCGTCTTCTTTCTTTCTTTTTTTCCCCGTGATGTTTTCCGCGTTTTCTTTAAATTTTCTTCTTCTCGACGGACAGATATCACGAGTCTGGCGCGACAATGCGTAAAAAAACATGGGACGGTCTCGTTTGGTATTGTCAGAACAGTGTTTAGTTCTTGAGGAAGTAGTGATTCTGTGCGAGCAACGTGGCTTCTCTCTCTCCGGAGATTAAACACATTGCGTCGCGGTTGATCGGACGGTTCAGCGAAAACCGAGACGTGCATTGAGTGACAAGCGAGTGGAAATAGGATCGTTTGATTACGGGACATGATCTCTGTAACATGACAGCGCTTGGTAAGAGATTTGTTCGCGGTGTAATAAGACGACAAGACGAGCGCAATAAAAAGAATCAGTGATTCCATTTGTCAAGTAGTGATACGTCAAAATACATATGTGATAATTAACACACATGTTTATATATCTTAATGCATTTCTTATGTAATTAGTAAAGAGAAGTGTAACTCGCGCTCGGAACATTCTATAAAAAAAAAAAAAACAGAATTTAAAATAACTTATTGCAACATTTTTCTCATGACGCTACAGATTTTCTCGTGACACTAAAAAATTTTTATTTATTTTTGTTTACGGATTTTCTTGTGGCAATCTTTGGTGACAAATATATTTCTTGTATCGAGTTAATTGTTACATGCGAAGAACTTCGATCGTATGTGCAACACTTGACGAGAACTACGCAAGCTCCTCATAATAGTTTCCAAATTACGCACAATTTAGCAGGGAATTTGCCAGATCAAAATTACGGCGACTATTTATAATTGAAAACGTCGCGCGGGAACGAGATGCATGTACGTCAGTAACAATTCTTTGAACCTACAGTGTGCCGTAAAATGTAATCTACGTGTGCTCGCGCAAAATAAATAAATGCACTCGAGGAAATCGCACATACGAAGATGTTTTCTCTCGTAAAAACACAAACGGTTTTTAAAGTATGAGATTTAATGAATTTACGTCAGCATGGTTCTCATAATTGTTGAAAGAAATTTATCATTGTTGATTCGTTAGCTGCAATAATGATTTCTTTATTGTCAAAAAAAAAAAAAAAAAAAAAAAAAAAAAAAAAAAAAAGAATCTAATACCTTTAACACTTCACGTACATGTTCGTACACCGTAGCTACGAATCGTACGGTATATAAATATCTTACATGTGTTTTTTATGGCCTCGACAAGCTGAAATAAGTTCAAAGAAATTCTCAAAGTAAACGTTTTTGATGTTATGCCGTAACGAACTGACGAATCATCTAAATAAAAAAATGAAAAAAGAAAAGAAATGTGGTCCACATGAAGATCTCGCGATGGATGACAGCATTCGTTACCGTGAATCTTACGCTACGCGTAAATCTTGGAAGCAGACACGTTAGGAAATAGTGAGCGATGCTGAAAAACTCGCCCAAGTCGGCAATGGCTTCGACCGAGTGTCCGATATCATCGAGTCCTGGTCCTGGAAGCCCTCTGGGTTTCGAAACAACGTCCAGACCACGGAAGAAGCTCTCCTTCAAAATGCCAGAGACTTTCAGTTCGAAAATGCGCAAGTCGTTCACACGACCGAGATTGATACACGCGCAAAATAGCTTCGATCTCAGCTTTGACGAAAATCCTTTCGAGGAGGAAAACGAGAATCTCGACGAGCTCGAGGTAAAAATCACGCGCGTTGCCTGCTTGTGTTAAAATTATTTACTTCAAAAAGTACTGCCTCGTCTCTTGAATTTTAATAACACAAACCGCGATTAGAAATAAAATTTATTTAACAAATGTCCGAATGTAGGAAACTCGCTGATATAACGTGTAGGTACAATCTCATATATAGTCTAAAATTGTTTTGCAATGTTTATATTTGTGATATTATTTACATATATGTATTTGTGAATTTATGCCATAAATATTTAATTAGAGTCAAGCAATGAGAGTGGTCAGAACAGTTGGCCAAGCTTTCGAAGTGTGCCATAAATTAAGTATAAACAACACTACGGAAGATCGTGATCGAGGAGACAAAGACGGGGAGAATCATGGTGAGAATTACGGTGACGTTTACGAGGACCAAGATGAAATTCCTAATGAGCAGCAACAACCTTCTCCGTCACCAGTACATAAAGGTGAACATAGATTCTTAAACGATTCAAGCACTTTTATTTTATCAGAAAGAAGAACAGAAGAAAATGATCATGTTTTGTTGGTTTGCAGACATATCATTATTAGGAGATACCGAAGATTTGGTTCCAGAGCAAACATCCGTCACCTGTTTACTTCGATCACACGATGGACCGGCGACAACGACCTCTACCTCACCAGTTAGACAGTCGCCATCGGTAAATTGCGTAATTGCAAATGTAACATAAATAAATTACGCTATTTTTAAATGGAAGTGTTTCTTACACGGCATTAACTACTTTTCAAAAGTGTTGTTGATCTAAAATTTGAAACACTCTATTTTGCAGCAATAATTCACCGTGTAATTTGTTTTTGTATCTCTTTATATTCTCTCCCTCTCTATATATCTTCATATAAGAAGGCATCGATTTAGTTTATTTTTTTGTTTCTATAGGGCACGGTGACCTCCGAATGTGGAGGTTTACTGGCGGGAGGCGAATTAACAGCCCTGAAACATGAGATACAGCTCCTACGTGAACGTTTGGAGCAGCAGAGTCAACAAACCAGAGCTGCCGTTGCCCATGCGCGACTTCTTCAGGACCAGCTGGCGGCGGAAACGGCAGCACGCGTCGAAGCTCAGGTATAAATAAGTGAATCAATTACTCGACGCACATAAATATTTCGCTAACACTTGTCTGTTCATGACTTATCATCATTTAATGATGATAAAAACTTAACGTGTCTATCAATAGTGATACGTTCACATAATATATGGATATATATTTTATATGTGTACATATATATATATGTAGGTATTTAACACAAAAAATTCTGGTAAAAGCTTCTAATAATAGAAACGCTTTTCCTATCTCTTTTTTATTATATTTATTTATAATTTATATTCTATCAGTAAGAGAAATTTTACTTTACGATATATCTATAAATGTACGAATGTTTAGGCGAGGACACACCAACTTCTAGTGCAAAATAAGGAATTGCTAGAACATATCAGTGCGTTAGTGAGTCATCTGAGGGAGCAAGAACGTGTTTCCGGCCACGTCACCTCGCAGTCACAGATACCGACGTCCGCGTCCATGCAACAAAGTGCACCGGTTTCTGACTTATCAAACCTCGGCCAGGTAACGCTCTACCGAATTCCATGACACGAATGTTCTGGTGGAGTTTGGAACAGAAGCACAGACTGATCGAAACATCGTTGCATCTCAATTAACGTTTAACAAAATGCATCTTGTACTTTTTTAACGTCTTTTGTACCGATTTTTTCCTTTTTTTAACTTTATAATAAAACCGTTTTATACACATTTTCTGTTTTTGCACTCACTACACTACACACCGGCGATTATGTTTATCCCTCGAATAAAACATATTCCTCTGTTACGCTCTGATGACTTAGCGATGCACGCACTATGTTTTAGGCGTTTTCGTTTGGTGCTGATAAGACGTCAACGGCGAAAACTGCCGTGGCCTCAACTATTTGCATTTTTTGCGCGAATATTTGCGCTTCGACCCTCGAAACAGCGCAAAAGTTTCAAGTCTGAAAGATTGCTGATTGAAACTTACACTAACACCGATAAAAAAGTAACGGGGGAGGGGGGAAGCGAAACAGTTTTGTACATTGCGAGTGATTTGGCGCAGTGCGTTGCATACTTATATATTTTGTCTTAATTACTGACACGTATTGAAAGATCTGATGGCACAAAATGGATTTCATGCTAAGATATGACTAATACAATAACAACTAAGCACCAGTATGACGGTGTTGTCTAACAGGTCTTTTCACGGGATTTTGGAGTACGTGCTGCCAACAAGTGCTAGGCTAGGTAATGTTATCACTTATTATTAAAATTTTGTTGACAGTAGAAACGATCATAATTGGACATCGAAAGAGAATCAAGTTTACAATTTTTTGCATTATCTAAAAATTATGTCAAGAAGGTAAGGAGAATAGAAATATACGCAACTATGTATATATTTAATTAACATATTCTCAAATATTTTATTTCAATTAGAGATTATGTAACAGCTTCTTACATATATTATTTAGAACGCGAAAACGTGACGATAACTTGGAGTGATATTTATTCTCTTTATTCTCTCTCTCTCTCTCTCTCTCTCTCTCGATACAATAAAAAAGAAAGTTCAAAAGAACAAGTCGAAATTAAAACTTGATACAAGAATTTAATATAAGAAAAAAGACGATTTTATATCGCGAGTTTCAAAGATCTTGTTTCCCAAACTACGTCTTCTCGAGTAGTGCCAAAGGACCGGTGGACAAAACTCGCCATGGGAATTGGATTCGTCGACTTTTCCATATTCCTATCCACCGGAATCGCTCTATTCGGGCACTCTTGGCGCTATGGGAATCCAGGGTAATAACGTCACCGCAGATCAATTACAATTTCAAACGCAACTGCTGGAAAGGCTGCGCAACCTGAGTCCGTTTCAGCCTCAGAGATCGCCTTATAATACACCGTCGCCGTATGCGATGGGTCCGAGCTTGCTTCTACCTCCGTGCGGTGGACCAACAGTAAGTAATCTTTTTCTTTTTCTCTTGGTACACAGTTAAATTTAGTTTTGTGGCAAATAAACTACTGAGCAAACAATGAATATTTTTATTCTAATTATTTTTATTTCACGTACTTTAAAATACGTTGAAGTAAAAAAAGAATTTTATTTGTATTATAATTTAATGCTACAAACAAATATTAATTTCCAATGTTCTCATGTAAGACACTGCTTTATCTTGTTAATTTTCGGGAATTTCAATTTTATAGAATTCAGCCCAACTATCTCCAAATTCTGCTTCTCTACGAATCTCTCAGCCAAACAGCTTTTCCTCATCGCCAGTCATGACTCATAAGCTCGACAACTACACGACAGATAATTTGGACGCGCAGCAACCTGCTTTCATAAAACCTTTACCGTGTAACGACAGAAACGTGATTCATTCGACAGCAACCGACGCCAAAGTCAAGCACGAACGTTCGAATCCGCAAGATTTATCTTGCGACATACCGCCAATAATTCTAGATCCTCCGCCTCAGGGTAAACGCAGTGATAACGAAATGAAGAAATCAAATCCGAAAAAAAATTCAACTGTGAACACGCAGGACAATAAGAACAGTACACAAAATCCGAAAACTTTAGCCACCATTTTGCGAACTTCCGGTCCACCGCCTTCTCGCACAACAAGCGCTCGATTACCGTCTCGTAACGATGTGATGAGCGAAATGCAACGAACCACCTGGGCTCGTCACACAACTAAATGACTGGATCTAACAATGCAGAACATGCATTGTAACGGTCTTGCCGTTATATGTAGATAAAATTTGATTAAAGTCGAGTGGAAGATTTAGAGTTTCAAAATATATATCCTAGTAGTTTAATAAATTACGAGAACAATTGGCGTGGTTTGAGAACTTTTAATTTAACGGATAACAGGGTTTGCATTTCCTTCTCGATCGCTCAACTCTAAATGTCAATTTTTAACGATGTAAAATAATGTAAGCTCCTTCATTTATACCTGAAACCGGATCTCCTAGCAAACCGATTCGAACAAATCGCCAAACAACAAATTCGTTGCCAATGAAGAAATTTGGAAAATATTTTTTTACAACACGCTTTCATCAAAGTTTCTAGGAATCTTCGTTATAGAATCAATAAAACATGGTAGTGTAATAAGACTCGTGTGAAAAATATAAAAGTCACAAAATTACTTTTGTATTTTGGCTTTATCTTGCGGATACGTCCATCTATGGAGTGTTTGTGTCAATTGGAGCAATAATCGCGCGTTTGCGAAGAAATGAATTGCAACATGTAATTTGTACAAATTTATCGCGTCTATCGAATGACGGACCTGTGCCAAAAATACCATTTATCCAGAGAGTTTATTTTCAGTATATTTTTAAGTAATGTAAATAAAAAATACACCTAATCACAAATAGTGATAAATATATACACATGTATTTTCTATTTCCAACTCTTCTGTTTTTTGTATATGTGCGTATTGCAATCGTCTATCTGCAAATTTTAGGTGACGAAAACTCTCGTTTCATTATTACCACAAATTTCATTTCACATTAACAACAAAACTAATTCGGAAATTATTTTGAAAGGAAAAACAAAAGTCGGAATCAGGTCCGAGTGGAATCGATTCCGAGAGAGGTTTCATAATATAGCTACCCGGTAACATTTAATAATTTACGGAATTCTATTTTTGAGATCTACAAGTTTCCTACTTTTAGCGAGCCTGCCTTTAATTTCGTAAATAGCACATTCGCGGTATAATCTAATATTTCTTGAGAACAAATAATTTTAACGCACGTCAAATTTGCGCGCAAATGAACAAATGTTTGTTAATGCAATGGGGAAAAAAAAAAATAATGGGTTGTGGCGGGGCTTCTAGCGTGCATTCGTTAATGGCCAATATTCATTATACCGATGGCTGTTTGCAGACGCAACAGTATACTTGGAGATCGTCACAAGTGTCGGATCGGATTATTTTCAATGAATATTCGAGTTATTAATCCTTTTTCTTAACAATTGTTTAAACTTTATATAATTATTACTTGTGTATCGTCTCACCGTGAATTTTTTTTCATATACGAACAATTAAAACTACCGCTGCATCATCAAACAGAAAACCAATCGAAGTAAAAATGCAGATAGAGTGAAAAGATAAGATGTTTATTACGCTAAATTGTATATTTCTCAAACAATAATTGACATTACAAATATATAATTGGATACGGACGCGCGTGACATACCATGCAAGTGACTCGCAATCCATCGTCGGATCAAACGAAAACTTCTGGTATCCTGAAACCAGACAAGATGTCACGCTCTTTTAAAGCAACACCTTCGTCATTGGCGCTTGTAAGTATTTATTTAAAAAAAATATGTATTAAAGATTGTTATATTAAAAAAAATTATAATACTAAGAAAAGCGTTTAGTTTTCCTTGTACAGCTAGCGAATCTTTTGAGCAGCGCTAATTTTTAACAAACGAAAATTAAAATTAAATTAGTGCATTAATTTTTCTTAATACTTGCAGTCTCTTCTCGATCGATTACAGATAAATCCTTTCGACTTTACTTCTCGTATCTCACAATTTGTTCTTTTTGTATGAAAAAAAAATTATAGATTTAAAATCAGAGATTAATTTGTACGTATCCTAATCGATCGCTGAATCGTTCAAGTGTTAATAAAAATTACATCGAATGATATGCGCGCCATTGGAATGATTTTCGTACGGATCGCGTGTAACACGTATACGTGATAGCAATCATTCCTCTGACGAAAGTGATTACCTGCGAAGGGTGGAGTCGCACAAAGGAATGTATAACGATGGCCATTAATGTGACTCATACTTTCGGTTTTTCCTATTCGGTTTTACAGAGAACAAATTTTTCACAAAATGATTTTATTTCAACAATTGCATCGCATTTCGAAAGTACGCAATATATTGTTTTTCTTGTATAATTTAAGTTTTCACGTGAATAAACAATAAAATTAAACACTCTTCTATATTGAGACGATCTATCTTTTTGAGCAAGAAAATAAAATATTGAATACACGAGCAAGTAAAGGATTGTGAGATGATTACATAAATTTGTGCAAAAAAATCTTACGTCGAGATTTTAATGGATGTAACGCGCGATCAATTTGGGCACATTGATCCGATCTAGACAGTATATAAAACATTTGAAAAGGTGTGTCGTGTCACGTGCGACCTCGGAAATTAGAATTACCTGTAAGCACGTGAACGAAGAGACACGAGAGAGTATACGGAAATTTAATGACAAACGTCACAAAAAGAAGAAAAAAAAATTGAAATCATACGTGTGTATGATTGCAAGTTTTTGAAACGAAGAAAAGATTTTATTTAGAGTGTGTACTATGTTCTGTTATCTCAGAATTCTTTTGTGTCACCGAGAATTAAAAAGCCAAGTTCCTCTGATTTCGTTTCGAGCGTAAAATGGGTCTCTCTCAGGGTCGCTGAGCTCTTCATTACTCGCGTGACTGAAAGAGATCTATGATCGTTGTTCGAAGACAGTAATTGGCATCTTTCACCCTTTAGGTGGGTCCGTCGTCCTCGTCGCAGCCGCAGCCATCGGCCAGTCGACAGTCGGTTACGTTTGCTATTGTTGAAAGTCAGCGCAACGAAGGCTCCGAGAAAAAGTGCAAATTGCAAACTGTCGCAAACGAATTCGCGAGATCTCGCGACGACATGCACCGCATTTCTGTTGCCGGTTAGTGCGATGGCGTCAGGTTAATTAAATGATTTTACGCAAAATATTGAGGTTTTTTTATCTGTGTGTTAATTTAGAGAAACGTAATAATGTTTTTTTAACAATTGTATTGCAAAAACCAATTCTTAAATTAGCAATTAACACACTTTGACTGCCGTGTTACCGGGTTCACGGGTGACACGTAAAGTTCTCAATGAAAAGCTGTAAAACATAAAATATGCAGCTAAATAAATAAGTTAAAGTAAATTTTTCTCGATGTTCAATGACACGATCAGCGATGTCCAAACGAACGGATCCAGCTGCAGCGTCGATGGAGAAAACGACTGCGGACGGCGAAGGGAACGGCAGCGAGGATGACTATTCGGCGTCGGTCTGTGCAATTATGCAACGACGGAATACGATACGACGGCAAAGCCGACGAAAGCGACGCCCATCGTCGCCGTTTAACGTCGACGTCGACAGTGCGGTTCGCCGTCGATCTTCAGCTTATACCACGAGCTCGGGAGAGTCAGTATATGACGCGTCGAGATCTGAAAACGCTATTTCTTATATATTTTCATTTTTTTTTAGCAAGAAAACTACTCTTTTCCGAAATAAACATTTTTCATGTTGCGCAATTTTCTTTTTCCGTCACTTATCGTGCGTTGCGATAATTAGGAAGATATTTTATCAAAGTCTCGGTTAATTAACGTTTAACAGCACGATAATTTCGATGGAGGAGAGCGGCAATCAGGAGCAGATTTTCGAGAATCTCAAATTGCACAAGGAGGTTCTGAGCGGCGTGAAGCAACAACCCTGGTCGCTTCGGCGAAAGATAAAGCTCGTACGCCAGGCCAAGGCTTACGTTAGACGACACGAAGGCGCGTTGCAGGAAAGGCTCGCTCAGAGTCGCAGCACCAAAGACGTCATAGCGCGCATTACGCTCTTTGCGACGAAAGTAAATGAGTGTGATTGTAAAAAAAATCGAAAAGTAACGCCGGCGTTACACACCGAAATGTAACGTTACTGTGAAAATACATGTTGTTATTTTAGAAATGGCAGTACTTCCGACGCGAGCTGATCAATCTACGAACGTGGCTAATTCCTTGGGAGATTCGTATTATGGAAATAGAATCTCACTTCGGATCCGCCGTCGCGTCCTACTTCATTTTCCTTCGTTGGCTTTTCTGGATCAATTTCGTTATCGCAGCCACTCTCGCGACGTTCGTTACGATACCTGAAGTGAGACACCTCTACGTCACGGCGGATAAAAGTTTTCTTTCGCGATTGAGGAGAGAAATTGTTATCAATCTTGTTTATTAACAAGATAGCGTTTTGAAACAAGTTATTTTTTTCTCCAACAGATATTGACCGCAAACGCGACGCTCGCCGGCGAAAGAAAACACGTGCCGGAGGAAGAGGCGATTAAATCGAAGCACTTGTTAACTTTGTGGGAATTCGAGGGAGTGCTGAAGTACTCCGCGTTCTTCTACGGGTGGTACACCAATCAGGATTCGAACAGAAATTACAGACTGCCTTTGGCATATTTCGTTACGAACCTAGTCGTCTACACGTACAGCTTCGTCGCAATCTTGCGCAAGTACCGACTGAAAAACTCTCTTTTTGTCTCCTGAACAGCTTCTTCTAGTGAATTAACGACATTGTGTCTCGTTGTATTTGAAATATCGATAAAAGTAAAATAGGTTTCTTGAATGTGTTTAAAATCAAAGCGATGAATCTCGATCTGCACATCTTTCCTTTACGAAGACGAGGCAATAGAGATTTTCCGAATTTTCTCTCAACTGTTTCTTTATTCTTGCATCGAAGCACGTGAAATAAATCCGTTGTTTCAGAATGGCGGAAAATTCGCGACTAAGCAAATTGACCGAGAAGGAGGAAGAATATATCTTCTCGTGGAAACTTTTCACGGGATGGGATTTTATGATTGGCAATCCAGAAACTTCGCACAATCGTACAGCCAGCATCGTGGTCGGCTTCAAAGAAGCCCTGCTTGAGGAAGCGGAGAAACAGAAGGACAAAAGAAAGTAAGCGCTGAGAAAAACGGCGCTCTGTGAAACGTAATTACGAGTATTGTAATTTATCGGCATTTTGTTTCTCGCATACAGTTGGAAAATCATATCTATGAGGATATTCGTGAACGTGGCGGTGTTATCGTTACTCGCGTTATCGGCGTACGCGGTGATCAAAGTTGTCGAACGAAGTATCATCGACTCGCACAACTGGTGGCGACAAAATGAGATCACGATTGTGATGTCTCTGATCACGTATCTCTTTCCAATATTGTTCGAGATTCTCGGCTTTCTTGAAAGTTACCATCCCAGAAAGCAGCTTCGAATACAACTGGCGCGGTAAAGACAATAATTATAATTTTAGTACATTTTCGTTTATTAAAATCGCGCAGTGCAATCACAGCAAAAGCGACGCACTCGGGCTGCTTTTTCGTTTCAGGATAATGGTCTTAAACTTGCTGAATCTCTACTCGCTGATATTCGCGTTGTTCCATAAAATAGGCACCATGGTACGTTTTTGTTTGAAGCTCTGACGTAAAAAAAAAAAAAGAATATGTATAAGTTTTTACGTGCTTCATCTTTCTCGTGCGGAAAAGATGAAACACACGCAAGAAGTTGTCTCTTTGCAGAAACACGATCTTTCCGGCTACTTCAAAACAACGAACGAAAATTGCACGTATAAAAAAACCTCGTGCGCCAACAAGCTAACGCAACAGATCGCGAAAATGGCGTCTTTGAGTCTTTTGGTGAGCAACGTCACCCACTTCCACGCTAAAAGGGAAATCTCAGAATCAAGTACGACTTGTCTATTACAAAGAATTACTTCGAATATTGCCACTAGCGAGACGTAGTTCATATCTCGATCTCGCATCTTATTTATTCGATGATTAAAAAAAATTTGTTTATTTAGTTTTGAAATTCTCCGACAAAAATTGCATCACTGTTGCTCTTCCTCATTCAGTTTTGCCACACGACAAACAGCCAATCTTCCTCAATCCTATCCTGACTGGCGACACGCTGGATGACGATTCCAACGATACTTATGATTATCCCAACACTTATTATGATAATAATTATGATTACGAAACTTCGGACAATGGCGACGAATTGTACACCACATCTTTTTACGAAGAGAAAGATAGTCCGACTGCGGATAGCAATCTGACGCACTATGACGCGAGCTCAACTATGGTTGCCAAGTTTTTGACCGATTCAACAACTGCCGAAAATTTGTATACAAGTTCTTCTACTTCATCGTCCCAGAGCGAAACCGCGCCATCGACAATAATCGAGCTCAACACGATAGAAGGTGTATTGTTTTTTTTTATCTCTTTGTCAGATATGAATTTCATAACAGTTATAATTTATATGATTGTGTGGTAAGAAAAAAACAAATAGAAATTTTCTCATATATCGGTAACAGAATCATCGGAAACTACTGACGTCGATGTCTTTAGAAAATCGTCAACAGTTTTGCTGCCATCAGACAATAAGATATCGAGCGAAACAGTTAGCGACGCATCCACAACAATTACGACATACATCCCAGAAAGTAGCGTCTCCACTTTACGATTTAACGAAGACGTAAATTCGCCGTCAAAAGAAAAGCACGTGATATGTTTTGAAAAAATGTGCACCACCGTGCAAACGAATTTAGGTAAAAATATTCGTTGAGTAATTGCACTTTATATAGTCACATTGAGTTTCGACGAGATAGATAAAAATGCGCTTACACCTCTTCCGTTTTCAGCTAAGTCTTTGGATCAGTTAGATTCGAAGACTCGTAAAAAGTTACGTCGACTGTGCTGGGAAACTATGTTCGGTCAAGAACTCGCCAAGCTCACCGTCATGGACCTGGTAAGACGTAAAGAAAGTGAACCAAAAGATAGACATTATGAATTCTATACTTTTAACAGAAGTTGTAGATAATATAATTTTAAATATAATTACATATTATATTTTGCATATAATTATTGTCTCAAATTATTATATTCGTCAGATACTCACTATAGTGGCCACCCTCATCATGGATTTCTTTCGCGCCGTTTTCGTGCGTTTTATGAACAACTGCTGGTGTTGGGATCTGGAGAAACAATTCCCGCAATACGGCGACTTCAAGATCGCCGAAAACATTTTACATTTGGTGAACAATCAAGGCATGGTTTGGATGGGAATGTTTTTCAGTCCTGGTTTAACGGTATTAAATCTCGTCAAACTTGGCATTCTGATGTATCTGCGTTCCTGGGCCGTTCTGACGTGTAACGTGCCGCACGAAGTGGTGTTCAGAGCCTCCAGGTTGGCCTATTTTATTGAAAATATAATATCTTCGCGATGTCCAACCGCAAATAAAGTGAAATAACCAAATTGCACATCTTTGCAGATCCAACAATTTTTACTTTGCGCTTTTGTTGACCATGCTGTTCTTGTGCGTGTTGCCGGTCGGTTACGCTATCGTCTGGGTCGAACCCTCGTGGCATTGCGGTCCGTTCTCTGGATATCCCAAGATTTATAACTTAGCGACGAAAAGTTTGATAAGCACGCTTCCGAAACCGATTCAACGGTAAGCTAATAACTTTGCTCGCATCTCTTAAAAAAATCGTGTAAGTATGCAACGTTGTTTATTATATAATTTAATAATAATCTTTCAGATGTCTCGATTACGTTGCATCGCCCGGTATAATAATACCGCTGATAGTTTTGATGGCGTTAATTATTTATTACATGGCATCTCTCGCTGGATCTTTGCGAGAAGCGAATACCGATTTAAAGGTACGATGACATATGCGAAGTGTTTTGTTTTCTGTAAATATAGATTAAGTTTTTTTTTCATGTTTATATTTAAATATACGTGCGATAAAATGCGTTTCAGATCCAACTGCGTCAGGAACGTACGGAAGAACGTCGCAAGTTATTTAGAATAGCGGGAAAAAGACAGAATGTGACGGACACTCCGTTGTCGAGGTGGAAAAAGATCCTCCCGGCATTGCCACAAACCAAAACAGAAATATCTCGAAATTCGGAAGTTACTGAAAAGAGTTGCGTACGTGTTGCGATGGAAAGCTCGGACGATGCGGTGGAGCAGAAACAGTTCGCGAACGATGGGAAATCATTAAGTCACAATCAGACGTCTCGTTGTAACGAAGAGAAACAAAACGAACGAGAAGATAATTCGAAATTAAACGACACACTTTTCAGTAAAACGTATGACATATATTTTTATAATTAAGACGAAAGGATTGCGTTAAAAATAATTCTTATCGATATTTCGAATACTTAATGCAATAAAAATTATTCTCACAAGCAGGCCAAGTAATTTCGTCGGATGTTCATGGGATTCGCAATTGAGCGAACAAACTGTGATATCGGAAATTGAGGCAAACGATAAGAGAAGCGAAGGACATTCCGAACTGAACGATATTTCCGAAAATCACGATCAACAAACAACGTAATAAACTA
The DNA here is from genome assembly GCA_014825685.1 of Pseudomyrmex cubaensis. NCBI lineage: Eukaryota > Metazoa > Arthropoda > Insecta > Hymenoptera > Formicidae > Pseudomyrmex > Pseudomyrmex cubaensis. The sequence continues at coordinate 16,820 of QVOA01005932.1, read as the reverse complement.
AATAGAATTAATAAAAAAAAAAACAAACATATATACGTATACATATTTAAATATCTTTTTGTATTAATCTTAATTTAATGAAACTTTGGACGTAGATTTTACGAAGTAAAAAATATTTCATGTGATTAATGTGTGTTCGTTTATTTCTATACAGTGTAAAAATGTTTATAAATATTTATAAAAATAAGTGTTACGTTGCTGAATTAGATAACGATGTAAAATACAATTATCTCTAAAGATACGTTCTAAGAAACTAGACGGATCTTTAGAAGATCATACACGTAAAATCACACTTCGATTGAGCAATTGGCACGTTTCTACGTCGGACAGAAAAATCGCAAGCGTCCCAAAAGCGAGTTTGTGAGTAATGTGAAAAAATTACTTACGCAAGAAGCGCGCTTTATATAACCGAGATATTCTGCGTGTAAAACATTTTTACAGTTATCACCGGTTACATTTAATTTCGTGTTAGCACTGTATCTCTCTCTTCCAAAACAACGCTTATTTTAAAAAATGTCGATATAATAAAAAGAGCTTCGTTAGTTTGCGCGTGATTGCCGACAAATTATTAAATTTCTCTTAATTTCTCGTATTTGTGTGCTTCCCGGGAAAAAATTCTTTCGTCGTATACACGGACAAATATTGGTATGATCAAATACCATCATATATAAGATCGTCTCTCAGTCTCATATACGATTATATTGAATCATGTAATACAACTATAGAATTTGAATGCGCACGAAGGACTTTTTCCCCGGATCGCATTACATGTTAAATATAATACGTTACGTATATCAGTATTTGTGCGCCAAGCGATTGCGATGTTCGTCCAGAAGCATCGACGCTTCGCTCATAATTTTTCCGGTTGTCCGTACCAAGAACAACAACTGATATTCGTCTATAACGGTCAAAGCTGCCTTTGTCTTGACAAGAGCATGAAGTACATTCGCTCTTTCCAAATCGAGCCATCTTTGAAGCGCCACTTCCCTTTCTCGTGGACCGCCGAGAGGCACGTCCGCCGGACCCCACAGAACAAATTCCAACACAGATTTCACCTAATCACCGGAGATACAGTTTCAAGTGTTAATTGTTTGCGGCCGCAAATCGATAAAATATAACAAGTAGAGACAAAAAAAAAGGATCGCAACATTGCAGTAAAATAATTGTTGGAAAATTCCTTTCGCGTACGTGAAGGATAAAATAAACAAATGCATTTTTACCTGCGAAAGTGTAACTGCCTTTTCACGTATCAGCAGATCTCGTATGAGAGGGAATTCATTCGTCAGGTGCATTTGCTGCAGTGCTAACAGAGCGCACTCGCAAAGGGATACCCGTTCCTCACCGGGCTCGTCACTCGGGTCTATGTTTAATCTTCTGTGAAATAAAAAAAAAAAAACAAAAACCTGAATAAACAAGACGCGCGTATTTTACGCAATCGAATTATTATTACATATAGTCACTAACCCTTGCAGAAGGTACAATCGATAATAAACATCTTCTCTGCACAGAACAACGTCGTTCAAAGATTTGCTGGTGTACTCGATTCCGCGCGCCTGAAGACTCTTCAGCGCGTTAACCAGTTGAAGAAGCACGAACGACGCCTCCTTATTTGCACTCTCGTTGTTTTTCAACATGTCTCCGAACAATTGCATTGTGGTCACGTGCGAACATGCGAGAACCGAAATTGTCGCTAAAAATCACAAACAATTATCATCCGCGCTTACGAGGCGCTATTTTAGATTCTATTTCGTCGCTACAAAAAACATACAGCGCGCATCACCTTCTGCGTTTTCGCTCCTCGACGGCCGCACCTTTTCAATTATCTCCTTCGGCACTGTGTCTGCGAACTCTATTACAGGTGTCAGATAAAAATCTCGCTGCGGCATCGGCATGGCTATGTCGAACGCTATACACAGAGTGACGTTCTGATCGTTCCACGTCGCTGGACAAAACACTCTTCTGCCTATAGAAATCGACGCTGAAGCATCGATGTTGAAGTGCTTCAGCTGCGGATTCGCATTCTTGAGAGCGCGTAAACCTGACGGCAACTGGATGGTCTGACTTTCCTGAGTAAGCAATTAAAAATTTATTTCAACACGCACACGCATGTACGCGCAACAGTCCCGTATTATTTCAGATACCTGCCAAAACATACCTGCTCGACAAATTGGGCAAGCGCCTCGTGATTGGCCACAACTACCGCGCCGTAATTATCTTCGAGACTTCGATGAACAACCGTGCGTCCTCTTCGTTGCCTCAAGCGACCGATCTTCGGCTCGTCCTCGCGATTTTTCCAATCCTGATCCTCCTCGGCACCCTGAAGTTTTTACAAGCGCGCGTCTTTCAAGAAACAACACACGAATTCATGTGAAACGATTGAACAAACTTGCAATTCCTAATTTCACGTACCTCGTCGCCGGTGTAAAAACTGTACGGCGCGTAAAGTTCGCTCTCGGTCTCGCTGCCGCAGTACGGCAGCGAGATCGATCTCACGAACGAATGCTGATGATGATGATGATGCTTCTCTCCTCCATCCCCGCCCATTGCGCTACTATCGGACTTTCTTTTGCAAGCGGTGCGAAATCTACCTCCGCCCCCGTGTCGCAACTCGAGATTGGAATCGCATTCGGGCGAACTTGAGAGACACTCGTACACGTAACTGTCGTTGGATGTCTGTTGGAACGTATTTATTTTTTGTTGCTGAGTCGTATACATATATTTACGACACGAAGTCGAAATTTCAGACGACACGCTGCAACGTTGTGAGACGCATAAAAATTTTTTAGCAATGATATTTAAGTAAATAGCAGATATTAAATGACGATGATTAAAAGTTGATTGGAATTACATGATTGCTACACTGCATATCGTCTGAACAAATAATGAACTGAAACAGAGAGTCTGTTACCGGCGAATCGGAAGCGCGTCGTACGGTTGCGTCGTAATCCTGATACTGATTTTCCGACGTGTTGGAATGCGTCCGTTTCGGTACGAGTTGAAAAACGGCTCGGTCTCTCATGCTAGCGGTACGCTGGGGTTTCGAAGGTGCAAGAGCGCTGCGCACCTCACCTGTAACATCCTCCGCTGCTGCAGGCACGTCAGCCATCGTCAAGCGCCACGGGTTAGTATCACAAGACACAAGGCATATCACGAAACGAGCTAGCTCTAATCTAGACACTAGTTCACCTGGCGCAATTAAGGTGCTAGAAAACTCCCCCGCCGCCACACACACACACACACACATTTCTACACACAAAATAAGATTCCAAGTGACTATGTAATGAACGTTAGTTCCATCATGCGTCCCACGCATATAAATGTTCTTTTTTTTCTCTATCTGGCTGGTCTAAGTATTCGACGAATAACAATCTGTCATGTTAAAAAAATTAATTTGTAATATCCAAGTTATTTTGCAACGAGATCCCTTCGAGAATCATTTTCCGACCAAATAGCTACGTTATTTGACATTACGACGCAGTGTCGCCGTTCTCCGTCTACTCCAAAGGAATTTACACGTACATTAGTTTTGTATTCTATTATCTCGTTATTTCGGCAGATTCGGCAAATACTCGTGGTGTAATTGAATATTTTCGACAACACTATTAATGTAGGAGATTAAGTGAGAAAAAATTGCTGGTCGACGAAAAACTTTTCACGGACAGCAAGGTAAGCGAAACCAAAAAACAGACATCAAAGCTTTTTTACGTCATCCAAAAAATACGTTCAAAAAAAAAATTTTGACGCCAAAAATAACGACGGCCAGTTTATTGCGCGCAATCACAGCGCGTACAAATGCATGCGGCGTTAGTTGCGCTCAGCGTCGGTTAGAGGAGTCAACAGACGTCGCTTGTGGCACGCGGCACACGCACCGTTACATAACTACCGTAAAAGGAAAGAAAAAAAAGAGAGAGAGAGAAAAAGAGGAAAAAAACGGAGAGAGACGTGAACGGCGGTATGCGCAACGGTAACGCTTGACTAGAGCCGCGCTTATGTCAGCGCGATAAAACGTGACCGTTGTTCGCGTTAATGATGGGGGATGGATGCGGAGGTGCCACCGAACAAGCCACACAGCATCGGAAGAGAATTCGTTCCACAGTTTTACGCGGCATGCGTGTTCGCGTGCAAGAGAACGATCGAAATAAGAAAAAAGACGCCGATTTTTCTTTTTTTCGACAATATACGTTTATTTCAGACGTTTGACACATTACAGAATAATTCTCGCATTTTTTCTTTAGCACTTTTACAAAAAAAGAGCATAAGACAGATTCGTTGATTAAGTAGTGTTACAACAAACAATTCGTTTTTTTTGCTTACAACCAGCCATTCTCAAACTTCTTTATTTTGCAAACTCTTAACGCGAAAGGAAAAGAAAATGCGCGCGATCGCATCAGGAGAGAGAAGAAACAAAAAACCATACCACTTTTTTTGATGAACATCACTTAATACTAACGTTACGTACTTATTACATTGTATAATGAAATGCAATGAAAAACAGTCAAATCTCGTTCGAAAGAATAGGAGTAACTTCTTTCAATGAGAACATTTATCACAGAATATGTGACTTTATTTTGTTTTCAAGAGTGAATTTTTTCTTTAAGCGAACTTGAAGCTCTTAATAATCCAGACAATAATTTTATATAATGGCATAAATCTGAAGAAAAAAACAGAGTTTTTACTGCAGTAACGTGTAAATATCGCATTTGCATGTATATATGATCGGAATAGGAACTCATCTCTATGTAAATTAAATTACACTTGATTATATAGTTTCATTTGATTTCGCCACACGCAGAAACGTTTGATCGAACACAAACGTGTCAAGAAAATAAAAAAGCAAAAAAAATATCCGGTGTCACGTGGCTCGCGATCGCCGTGCGATCCCTCCGCTCAAGCGGAGTGACGTCTCTCTCTCGTTTTTTTTTTTTTTAAGAAGCGGCTGGCGCGAGGGTTTGTGTGAGTATGGCTGTTAACATCGAGAATGATCGCGACGACGTGGTTTGCTCAGTTGCACTGTATGGGTCTGAACTTACCCAGATTCGCATAAATCGAGTCCGAGGTCGTCGCGGTCGTCGGTCTCCATGTAGCTTTCGACGACATTTTGTCGCTTCTGGAGGAAGCGACGTTCAACTTGAGCTCCGCGCGCGGCGGCGGCGGTCTGACCGGTTTGTTCCCCGAATCCGCCTTGGACCAATCTTCCAGGGACTGGTTTCTCGGCGGCGGAGGTGGTTTTCCAGGCCTCGCTGTAACAGCAATTTAGCGAAAATTTTAATTCTCAGTTTCATCGGATATTTTAATTAATTAATTAATGAACAACAATTGCGGAAAACAAAACTTACCCGTCGATGATGGAGGAAATCGTGTCATTTTCGATCCGTCGTTCTTGGCACCGCCGCAGGAATCCGTCTGGTCCTCGCCGGCTTTTGCGGTAACTCGATCGCTTCCCACCACCTCGACCGCGGCACCGTCCAATTCCAGCGGATGGATGATCTCCAGTCGCGGTTTCGGTTGAGGTGTCGACGGTATTTCGTCAATCCTCGCACCTGACGTCTGACCGGTCATCATGTCCATGTCCTTCCTCGAGCCCATTCTTAGAAATCTCTTCAAAGAGAAACCCTTTCGATTTCTGCCTCTCTTTTTCTCACCCCGCGCTTCTTTCTCGATCGTCAGACTGTCCTGCGACAGGGATATCGTTCTTCTCGGGGTGGACTCGACGGACTGCTTGTTCGTTGAGTTCGTTGGATCCGGCGCGTCGCAGACAGCTTTGCGGAACTTCGGACTGCACGAGGACGATCTCTCTCTCTTTTCTTTCTCACGCACAACCGGCGAGTCAGATTTCAGATTCGCTCCTGGATTACGGGCGAACAAAGACGAGACCGGTAGATCTTCCTCCGGTGGTCGCGGAGCCATTCTTCTCTTGTTCGGCGAGCGAACGAGTTCCATCGTCGAGACTGAAACGGGAGTAATTTCTGGAAACTCTTCGTCCGGCGAGACGTCCTCGTCCACCTCTCCATTTTCCGTTGACCGGCCTCCCGTCGGAACTAGTGTCGCGCTTAAGGATCCGGACAACGGCAAAAAACTGGATTTTGCCAATATTTTCTTTTGATTTTCCTTTGATTCTACGTTTTGAGTTGAGGAAGTTCGATCGGCTTCCGACGGAACCTCGTTCGAGACGTTTGTTTCCGTTGAACGTCGAGTTTCTGCTTCTTTCGCAGCTGGAAAAACGAAATTGTAATGACATATATACAAGCACGTAGACAAATTACATTCAACGCGAAGAAAATTTATAAAAACTATTTAAGACAAAATTAAACAATTTAAATAAAAAATCTGATACTTAAATTATTCGAAACAATTTGTATTATAAAAAAAAATGAAAAGTAATATTTCTCTCTTGTTTTTTTGTGAAAAAAATGAATGCGACTAACCGGAATTCTGATTAGATTTGCCGGCGACATTCTGAACGGACGGGGGTGGTAACACGTAATCAGAAATTTTTTTGACAACGACCGGACTCGTCTTCGCATTTGTCTTGGCAGATAAGATCACAGGCTTCTGCGGCACAGCGGGTTTCGCCTTCGGATCGTTGTTAACGTTACCGTGTAGAAAAGATGGCCTCGGTTCCGTACTCGGCGGCGGACTGTTCGGTAACGCCGGCGGTTCCGTAATTTCGGCATCGTCCGCTTTTCCATCTGGTTCGCCAGCGAGCTCGCGACTGCTCTCGAAACAGAATTTCTTCTCCCCCGTGCTATCGCACTCGGCTTGACGCGGATTGTTCTTGCTATTGTCGACGGTTTTTGCGTTACTGATGTCGCCAGCGTTCACCGAACGATCGCTCTCGAACGTTTTCTCGTTTTTCAGAGACGTCAAAGTGAGTTCGATCCCGTTCTCTCTCTTTTGTGAGAGACATTCGCCATTCTTCGACGCGGCTGTTCTGCTTGCACAATCGTTCTCGGCCGCGTCGTTATTCGACACGGGCTGATCGGATATCCTTGACATTTCGACTTCAGTCTTTCTCGTCGTTAAAACGCCGTTAACGGCGTTCGTAACGTTTTTCTTATCGGCGTCACAAACGAGCGAGTACTTGTGTGTCGTCATCTCCGTCATCTTTTTCTCCGCGCTCGCAGTGACAGAATTTGTTGCCGACGAGCTGCCTTCCTTCCGTATAACCGCGATCATATTGGCAGACGGGATCAATGGCATGTCCACGATCTTTCCCAATTCCGGAGAAGACTTTTGCTCTTGCTCGCTGATCTGTTTTCTCCCGTTGAGTTTCTTCACCTTCAACATTGAAAATCGAACTGTGTGCTAAAGAAAAAACAAATTGAAGCAAAACGAGAAGCTTTTCGGGAATTTTCTTTACTTACATCGATATTGTCCGACCCTTCGTCGGATTTGAGTCTGAACGGGCTGGTTTGCAAATTATTGGGGTTGATCTTTCGATCGACGGGTCTTTTGGCAGTGGGCACAGATTCGTCTCCGCCGAATGGCGTTACGGACACCAAAAGAGTCGTTTTCCTACCGTCGGCGTCTTTTTGTATCCTACCTAGCATCAGGGATGCGAAGGACTTGGCGGTTGTCGTCGTCGACGACTTGGCCGAATCCGACGAGTTGTTCCCGTTGCTCTCGAGTTCTGTCAAATTCGCGGTGATCGTGTTGAAATTCGTGTTCGCGCGAGTTAGATCGAACAACGCGCGTTCTTCCTCGCTGTCGGGCACCAAGTCCTCCGGCTTCATCGAAGAGTCGGTCGCTCCGTCCTTGTCCTCCTCGCCATCGGAAAAGTCCTCGCCGCCGTAACCAATTATTTTCGCAAGAGATTCCGGAAATCCGACGTTCTTTTTCCGCTGATCCTTTCGACAAACCGCCTTTCCGCGAAGGATACCCTGCAAGAATCATTTCGCGATGATCGTCAACGGACATGTGTCGCTTTGAGGGACGGTTTAACAAAATCAGAATTGTTTTAACAGACTTCGTTTTCGCTGATGTTTCACGTAATGTTTTAAATTTTCATTAATTCGGTCCAAGTCTCGCCAAGACACAATCTTGTACAAAAACCTCTGTGTAATTAAAACAAATAGTTTTGCAAGGATCATAGTACCTGAAGTTGAAGACGATCAATCTTCAGATTCGTGGAGGCTTTTTCGACGTTTAGTCGCAAAACATCGTCGGCCGCCACATGCTCTTCTTTCGGTTTGAAGCAGTTGGAACAGAGCTCCTTCTTCCAGGCATTTTGCACGAACCGTTTGCATTGTGTGGACATTGTTGCCTCACCGCAGCGACAGCGAAAGTCCCGTTACATCATCACTCTGAAAGGAAAGAGGTGAAATAGTAATCGGTCGCGATTCTCTCTTTCTCTCTCTCTCTAGCGCGACGAATGTTAAAATGACGACAGTGCGGCTAAAGAACCGCGTGGTAGCGCGTGAAAAATTATTTTGTTTTTGATAGCGAGTGGTGTTCGATAAAAACGTTTCAAGTAACTTGATTTTTACGCAAACCGAAGAAATGACAAGTTTCTTCAGATCAAATTTTGCAAATACGTGTTGAACATTTTTGTAGCACCGTGTAATTTACTTTCAACCTAGAAGCGAAGATGATCAGAAAACTTGGAACAAGTTAAAACTGCATGTTTTAACAGTCGATTTAAAAATGATAATAATGTTGCGACAATCGATAACAATACGTTCGTATTTTCTAAAATTGTCTTCGTGATGAAGCGTGACTATCAACAAGCGATTACGCTCTCGCTGATACCGAAACGAAACGAGCGAGTACATTTTCCTGTCGACAACGTCGGGCAATGGCAACCGCGAATACAATCAGGACAATTGACGGGAGCTGTGCCCGACGCGGCTGAGTAATTGCTTCACTTCCGGCCACCGTTTATTTGCAACTGCAACATTGTCCGGTTTGTACCCGTCATTAGCAAACGATACGTAAGAATATATTATGCCACCGCAAATTTTTCTGCTCACAAAGACGGGCATGAATAAAACGCGTAATGCCATTCTTTCGGTGATATTCAGGAAGTGTCTCTTTTTTTTTTTTGTTCATCTTCGTACTATTGATAAATATTCAATGCTTATCGCGGGGATCCTATTCTCCGTTCGGAATATCAATTGCGAGCAAATCGCGCGCAATCACATATAGAAACAAAGGATATATCGCGCGCATCGAGGACGAAAAGACACTGACAACGAATACGCGCGGTATTACGTCCATTAGCATGCAGGACTCGCGAATATACTCGCAGAGACCCGGGCAGTGAAGTACCGTTGCCAATCTCTCGTTGATCCGTTACGTCTCTCGCGTTCCTGTCTGCGCCTTGGCAATTTACTCACGTGAGAAAAGCCGGCGCGCGAAAATCCGGATTGGTATCGAAAAAACGCGTTTTATGAATGGACGTGGATTGAATTTTCGACGCACACAATAAGAAGAATTTTTGTTTTGCTGTCAGATTCGTGCCAGTTCCTAAAAAAAAAAAAACTATTACATACCGGGAGCGACAAAAAGGGTGGAATAGCTTCAAAATCGTTCGACACTGAATTTTTATTGTGAAAAAATTTATTATAATTATTAATATGGTACCACTCGGTGAGATTATTGTAAATCGTGTCTACGTAACTGTGTGTGTCCCGCAACCAAAAAGATTAACAGAAAGCAGATCTCGTCTGCGACACTACAGAAAATATTTCTTTCTTCAAAGGCGTACCACACTCTCGCAGAGGCAGACCTTGTCTCATTCCTTTGAGATGACGCGCGACGTGGCGCGCCGACGAGGCGCACGGGAAGCGAAAAGGAAGGCGAGGCCGATAGTGTCGGCGATTTTTATTGCAATATTCCCTTTTAAATTCAAGAACAATCCTCGACAAAAAGCGACTACGAGTATTCCATACAAAATTTACAAGCGTCGACATTTATTTTTCGCATGTTTTTTTCTTTTTTGTCACAGAATGATTCAAGAATTGTCGCTTTGTGTCGTCGCGCCGCGAGAGAAATTAATTTTTATTACAAATAATCTTCTTTTCATAAATTGAATTCGATTTCTTTATGTGACTCTTTTTCACGACACCGCGGCATGTGACAAAGCACGACTCTCGAGTCTCGTCTTCTGAGTACAAAGAAAAAACACTCAGACTGCGTCGCGAAATAAATACCGGTGTTAATCTCACGGTGCTTCCCACGGGCAACGAATATAACCCGGATAGCACGTAGGAGAAACGGACGAAATTATCATCCGAGTGTGTATATTCTCTTAACCACAAATTAGGTACTTGCATTAAAACTCAGTATATAAAAGAGAGAGAGGAGAGAGAGTAACAAGAGAAAGAGCTCTCCCACGTGATCATCGAGTTAAAAGATTCATAAGCGGATTCCGCTACAGCGCAAATTGCTTCTTTTTTTTTTTCGCGATACTGCAATAATTGCTAGTAACCCGTTGCTTGATTGCGGGCATTAAACCTTTAACCGTAAGGCGTCCAGGAATTTCGATGGAACGGTGAAGAATAACCTGAAAAAGGAAGGAAAGGAGAGACGAACCGTTCGAGATCGTGTGCGAGAGCAAACTCGAGAAACGAAAAACTTTAACGTGGGTCAAGAGCGAGGTAACGACTACTCGTAACTACTGGTCATTCGAAGCGCGCGCTAACGGCTTAAATTACATCATTTCACATCGAGAAGACGTTGTTGCTGCAGAAAAGATGGTCGTAATTGAATAACCAACGCGTAAAAAAAAAGTTTTTCATCTCTTTGCACGTGGAATCGGTTCGCGTATGAAAGACTTTTTTCCCGGGCATTTTCTTAACATTCCACCCAATACACTTTGCGAGTCTTGTAATAAGACGCTCTGGTGCGCCGCAGCCGCGAAAATGGCACCCGGTAATACCGATCTGCGAGCAATCTCGTGTCTAACAGTAAAACCGCTCGTAGAAAATTGTTACATTATTAGCGAGTGGTTTTTTGTCAGACTACGTACTTGCACGTGTGACGTGTTGGCAGACAAAACGTAAGAAATGGATTTTACACTTGATTTTTTTTTTTTGTCGTGAGCAACGTGACGCGGAACGGCGTATTCGCGTTGTGCTCTTACCAGTCCTAAACGAGGTCGACCAGCTCCGACGGTATAACCACACCTCCTCTTACTAGACTGGACTGTATTCGATCCTCTTACATATTCCCAGATTCGATCGCGGCAACGCGAGGGAGGTTCCCTTTGCGCCATTCCGCGGCCAAGCCCGGTATTTCAACAAGACCTGCCTATGTGTATGTTTCTTACATTGCACCGCTAATACGTCGCACTGTCGCGTTAACTGGCGGACACATTTTTATCGTTAGAGAAATGGCGAGGTCACAAGAAATCTTATCCTCAGGCCTTGAACGTTTGGTTATTTTGTCAGTGATGTTGAATGGGCGGTTTGGAATTACGAGGAGAGCGCGACATTTTATTTTTACTCCTCGTACCGCGCGTTGGAGTTCGTTGCGCTAAAACTTGCCGCTGAATTTCTCGCCTCCTTTTTTCCCACTTTGCTAATCTAAAACGAAGTTTCTCGCGGCGTCAACGCGGCTTTCCACGCGTTTTCGCAGCATGCGTGCGCGCGTATTATTGCCAGACTAGATGAGGCACTTGGCGAGTGCGCAATCATCATATCGCGCCGCTTTATGCACGCCTCTATCCATATGTATGACGTTTTTAATGTCGGCTTACGGTCTTTCACTTTGAGAATCGGAATGCGCGAAACTGCGCGCGCCCGCGTGTGTGTGGGTGATGTACGAGGTGAACTTTCCCTGGTAACCTTGCGATTCTCCGCTCATCGCCATGTAGGAATCGCGCGCGCACCTTCCACACACGTCTCTTGCACAACTATCGCTTCGTTTCTCGCGATTATCGCATATCGCTTCGTCGTTGTTACGGTCCATGTATTATAAAACGTTTCGTTTCAACACTTTTTCCCAGCATCGGAAATAAATTGTGCTCTATTTCGTTTCCAATCGCGTGTGATAAGATAACGCTAATCCCACCGAACGTCTTTTTAACATGGTGTATGTTACATAGGTGTTTTCTGAAGAAAAATCTCTGTCTAATTGTCGATTTTCAATATAATTCGCTTAAATTAATTATTCGCTCAAATTAATGCACGTCGGAGCAATCGGAGTCCCAATGATTGTCGAATGAGTTCCACTTTAAAGTTTGCAAATAGAACACTGCTACTTTATCAAGCTGAATGAAGCGCTCGGAGCTAGTCCGGATTAGTGCTCGTGTATGATGCGTGCCAGATTTCCCATTACTCGTGGAAGTCAAACATAGACATAGGAAGAGAACACACGGTGTCCCCGATCTTCCACACACACGATGAAAGAAAGACGCATTAAAACAAGCGTGTCTTAGTAGCTTCCCATCGTCACTTTGGCCGTTCTTGCAGCCGTTCGGAAGCGTTATACTGAGAAACGACGGCAAGTTCGTCGCGACGTGTCTGGCTCGCACGCGGGACAACTTCGTGCGTCATATAAGGGATCCGGTAGAAAAAAAAAACTTGATCTACGATACCGTTTCTAGCGTGCTCTTTTCCTCCTTTTCTCTTTGTAGCGTGTTATTATGTTCGGTTCGAGTGGCGAATTTTCTTCCGTCGTAGAATGCAAAATTCTAACGTAATAATACGTCACGCAAAACTTAACAAACTTAGCGTGCGAAGTTGCAAGAAACAATGTAAATACTGCAGGTTTTTTGTTGCAGAAAGGCGTGAAACATCGATGAAAAAAAGACGTCATAAGTAGCCTTCAATGAAAAAAACAAACTTGAGAATAACTTTGTTTCTTCTGAGTGACGCTTAATCACATTTAACGATATTTATGTATTAATCGCGATTACAGGTTTTCTCGATTTTTCTCCACGTCATGTTCTTTATTTTACCTGTCGCGATCAAGTAGGTTGCGTTTTCTCAGTTTCTTGGAAGAAATCGAACACGTGTATCGCGATTTCTAGGATTATCGAAAGGCGCGCGCGCACTTTCTTTTTTTTTCTTTTTCTCGGAAACCTACGGGCAGCTCAGAAAAAAATATCGCAATTTATAATTTGTTTTTTTTTTGCCACAAGACTGTTAACGAAAATCAACTGATCTATAAGACTGCGGTTGAAAACTGTTTCATCTAACTAAACATTTAATTTCGTTTAATTAAACATTACTGCGACGCCACGAAATCTTGATTGAGAAATTTCGATGATTCATATAAACGAACTGTATCTTTTTTTTTAAGTTTTTGTATAAACTAATACGGAGAGAATTCGTGACATAATTAATGCAAGTCTTACCGTAGCAACCGTCGCACGCAATTTAAGAACTTTCTCCTTTTCTTCGTGACTGCGTTTAATTATCTCCTAAACAGAACAAATATCTCCTATCCTTCCTCCTTTTCTCTCTCTCTTTCTCTTTCTCTTGCAAGATAAATTTCAATTCTTCTAGGTGAACAAACTCGCGAATTAATTAGTCGATCGTTTACTTTTTACACTTACGTTCTTCTATCACATGTCTGTCGCGTCGTCGTGTGAGAACTTCCGGGAGCGATGAACCTTCGATATCCGCGATGGGACTTCCCTAACAGACGTTACGTTACCATTGGTATACACAGACACACGATGATTCTCTCCCTTTCTCTCTCTTTCTCTTTTGTAACTAATAAAAATATATAATACATTGCGAACAGATGCGGCATACGGTATTCAAGATTTCAGCAATTGTCAAGATGTGGCACTTAGTTAACGGAAATAGAGTGTGCGTGTCGCACCGAACAACGTGCTATTTCTGACTAACAGCCTTATACGACCGCAAAGTGGTACAAGGACTCTCAGGTAGATTTCCTTCCTCGCAGATAGAAACCTTGTTCTTGTTCTGGCATTTCTCAATCAAGATCAATAGATTTTCGCTCAAAAACAGCTGCTTAAAAAACAATCCCGATTTTTTTCTCTGCCTATAAAAAAATTAAAGATTTATAAATCCCTCCGAAGCAGTTCTAATTCCGCTTTGTTAGTTGTTATTCGTTATTTTGCTTGCGAAAATCAAAAACTGGATCTAAGAAAACTGCTGAAAACTGCGAAACGAACACATTTAAAATGTGCGCAACGTAATACGTCTTTGATTGAATCGCCTTGAAAGTTTGTGAACGCGAAAGGTTACTGCCGTTTCACGCGCTACATAAGAATCTGGACGTCGTCTTAACTTCGCTCAAGAATATTGCTCGAGGCAAACACCTGGATCGCCATTATTCGCAATGCAACATTCTTTCGCAGTCTCATGACATTTTCGTTCCGCTGATTCTGTTTCGCTACCGCGAGAATTGCAGAATTATTTCTGATTAATATTAACGAAACACCCACTTTGTTGAATTCATTTTCATCGGTGTGTCACACGCCTACTCGGATCATTAACATCTAGTTTACGCAAACGTGTATTTATTATCATATTTTTTTCTCCTATTCGCACCCACGCGAGTCGCGCCTTTTTTCACAATTGACACAATTAAAAAACTTGTCACTTTCTTTTTTAAGAAGAAGAACAAGAAGAATGTTCTCTTTGCATCGGGAATGGTTAACACGCTTTTACTAAGAAAGCGCAGTGATATTTAAAAGACAATATTGTATTCGTACGTATACATTTCCTCCTTTCCTTTTAACTTCGTGTTACACAAACAAAAACGTATGTAACACCGTAACGTAAAAAAACTATTACGTTGTCAAAGTTTCCGGAATTTTTCATTATCTTTTCCCGCAGATATTAATGATGTTATTAATCACTACTAATCGCTTGATAAGTTATCACGAAATGTGCTGTCAACAACTTGGACTAAAATGTGTCTGTACGTCGCGATTGCTTTTAGTGTGTTGCGAATACAATGAGACGAGCGATAGATAAGAAAAACATAGTTGGTGCACTGCCGTCGTAAAATAGAAGACTAGTTTAAGTTTTCACGGAGGTAGGATTGCAACACGCGCTAATGTCACAATGAGAAAATGAACATTATTCGTTGTGACTTGCATCGTGACGCATATAAGACAGTGATAAGAAAATTGTCAAGATGTTACGCAATTAATTAATCCAACAATTTTAATTGAAACACAAATTGTGTCTTGTATTGTTTTACAGCACATTTGTCTAGAGAACTTTAATTTGACTTTCTATTCTCGAAATTTGGCAGAGTGCAGTTCGCGTCACGAGGCTGCGCGTGTGTGTACGTACACACGCTATGAATTCGTGGCAAGCGCGTGTGTGCGTAAACTCGCTGCCAAAGAGGTCAATGCCTCTTTCTCTCGTTCATTTACCACCGAACACGTTCCGATCGCGCTGTCTATAGCGCGCGAAATCGCAAGCGATATCGAAACTTTGATTTCGGTCACGGAGGACAATGAACTGTCGGAAGGATGTCGCGCGCGTAACAGAAAAAAAAAAACCTGCTCCTAGACGTCGTTTCCAATCCGGTCTTTGCAAAACAAAATCGGATGATACATAGTTTCCTTCGTGCATTTTCGAAGTTTTGCAAACTCTTTTTGTTGCAAGGAGATTATCTGAGGGAATATTTCGACACGTAGACAAATGGTTTTCTTTTAATTAATAAGTTTTAATTAATTATTTCTCGAGATGATGTGCTTTTTCAGTAATATATTCGGCAATATATTGTTCCATTTCGAGTGACGGATGTCGAGAGACGAGTTTTTCCAAGCACCGAAGTAACTACATGGCTGTATGTAAAACCGCGCGAGTTTACTACTTTTGCGGATCTCGTGTTGCGAAATAATAATTCGTTACATTACCGCCAATTTGATACAAATAAGAATGCAGCGGGCAAACACGCACCGTAATATACCGTAAAATTGCGAGGTACCGTCGTGTGAGACGAGGAAGTACCCGCTTGCTTGAGGGAATGCGCGCACTTGCTTTTCTTCAACATACGCGTGCATGTTAACTCACGTGACATTCTGAAAGAATTCCGCAACCCGAGTCCGGAGAACGCGTATGGGGCAAAGTTCCGCTACGTGTTAGAGCAAACTCTCTGGTACTGGTTGCCGAAGAGACGCGAACGAGAGAACCACAATTGCGCGATATCCCTTAGGAATTTCTTTCCCAAAAGGTGCCCCTTTTTTTCTAGAAATATTTTTGTATGTAATATCACGCATTTTTTATATTTATTTTTTGAGATATTTATTGATGTTTTTCCGAGCAAAACCCAATTCTAGAATAAACGAAGACCAACGAATTGTGAACCAAAGTTGTCGTACAGCTATGGATGCAAAACTCGACTTCACTCGAGCGCGTTCATTAACGTAACGCTCGCACGCATTAATGAGACGCACACGGTACGGACTAATTCCTTCCTATTTGACCTCGGTAACTAGTGAAAGTTTTCGTGGGTATACATTTCGTGCGGATTCCGACAAAGTCCCACTTTCGTACGCGACATTGACACTGACGAGGAGAGTGCACACACGAAAAACGGGGAAACACGTTTACGCCTTCATGCGCTATTGGTTCGCAACTTAGCGAAGCAACATTGTTTTTTCAGTTTTCGCCACGGGATTCTTTTAAGTGGGACACAAAAAAAAGTAATTTGCAATTAAACAAAAAGCAGCTAACGAAAAGAAAAACTGACGTTGCAACGTCATATAATTTAGAAGAATATTTTCTTTGAAAAGTAAATAAAAGTAAACATTTGTTATTATTGTTTAAATATTATTGTATTAGAACAAAAATGTACATAATTTGTTAATGCGTGCCAAAAATGTCTCTTTTAATGTAGTACCCACTGAAGAAGACTAAAAATACAGTCGAAACGTATGGGTT
>QVOA01005931.1:0-51508 GCA_014825685.1 Pseudomyrmex cubaensis | reverse complement strand
ATAGAACACTGATGATGACTGCGAATAAAGAGTCGAAACGTTTGTTTCAAAAATAAAGAAATTACAATTGTGCATAATACCCTGCAAACCGTTCAGCAACGCCCTATTTTTTAAACATTAATAACAAAATTGTTATTTCTCTTCTTCAGTTCGGTTGTCGAGTTTTTTTTATATAATTTTGGGAAATTCTCATATATCTCTCGAGTATTCGAGAAGACAAATATCTAGAAAGACAATATTCACGCTTAACTCATCCCACGCTTGCAAAAAGCAGCGACTTACTCATATCCAGGAGAAGAGAGACGTCTTACTTTGGAAAGCGTACAAAATGCGACGCGACTAACGCAATTTACGCTCGCAAGGCCATGTGTTCGTGGCACACAACAAAAAGACCTTCATCGCGTGCTGAAAGTATTACGCTCGTCTCCGTTGTTTGCAACGTCTACTACCTTGCGCGCGAGGAAAACGCAACGCTCTTCTTGTTGTTGTTCCAAACATTGTTCAGTTTTTCTTGCACACCGCGGTTTCTTGTCTCTCGCTTTTCTGCACCTCGAAACTCGCCAATCCGCAAGCCAGCGCGAGAATTCTACGCGATGCTATTATGAAATAAGTGTAGTCACAAATTTCAATGACTGTCCTCTATTATTGTGGCGCGGCGAAACTCGGAGGCAGACAATCCCGGAGTTTTCTGATATCACGGCGCGCTAAAGCTTTGTTCTATAAACTAGGATGCGCGCGTTTTGTTGTGAAAATAAAGACCGCGAGGTGAAGCGAAGAATTTAACCCAGGCCGTTTTTTAGCGAACACGCACGCTTCCCGCGGAAATGCTTCTATTGACACTTTTCGCTGTGTGCAGCCGCTCTTGTTACATATGTGCATACGAAGAGTCTGTTTTTTTGCTTCTGTATAATTATTAGGATATTAAGAAATATATTATTTATGTATATATGTTTTTGTATTGAAAGTATTTTCAACAAAAGAAATTTTTGCGATATATATTCATAGATTATCAAGAAACAACAAAACAAAAAAAAAAACCATGAAGAAAATTTACAAGATAATAAAACTTGTACCAAAGTGCATGAAAGTTTTCTATATGCCGGCAAGATCATATAACGAAACAATTTTATTTTTATGACGGCGACGACGACGACGACGACGGAAAAAGCTCAATAAGCCGAAATGCATCCGTTTAGGGCGTCGTAACGTTTTTAATCTCGTCGGCGATAGCGGTGTCTCTATGGGGAAGGAATCGTCAACCATAGGCGAAACGCGGTCGTCGTCAGGACGATAGATGAGACGAGAGGAGAGCTCATTTTCACGTCCGCGCCGTTACATACACACAAACTGTTGGCTCGCTCGTGAAACGGAATATTCACAGCCGCAACGTAATGTTACGACGTAGTGGACTAGCAGCGTGTATGTTTTTGAAGTGGCATGAAATTTGAGCGCGCGAGCCGCAAGCCGGTTTTCGAGCACGCGCGCTGATAATTCCTGAGAGATAAGTTGGTTCTCAGCTTATCGCCGTTTTATCATTCGCGTAACATTGTTACGAATTAACCTCTTAGATAAATATCAACCACATTGTAAACAAATCTGACATGGCTGACGTTTCGTTTTGCGGCTAGATGGATTAACGTTCTTGTGTTTCCTCTCTTGTGTGTCGTTTTTACACTATAGTACCATTAATATCAAGTATTAATATCAAGTACGGATGTCACAACTATTTCTTCTATTTCTACGAATATCAAGAGATAAAATAAGAAAGTACAAAATAAAATACTTAAACCTTAAAGTCTGTGACCACTGATGGTAGTGGTTTAAGTAAATTCAAGATTTTTCTCAAATGAGGTAAAAGAGACGTTTTAATCAGTCTTTATTATTTTTCATCTTTAGCCATTCTACAATAATATAAAGCAAATCGTTAAAAAAAACTATTTGTTAATGGTTTACAAAAAAAAAGAGATTCTTTAAGATAATTCTTTACTGCAAGAGCAATAAAGTTAACGTACGCTTTTACAATACATTATATTGGAAACTGCGACCATATATGTCAACAGACAGGAAAAGTCAAACCAATAATGACATAAGCAATAAGTGTATGTCACAATAGATTGTCTCTGTATTGGGGTTTTTATAATAAATATTAGACTAAGTTAAGAAAAGATATGTTAAACTAAATAAAACAAACCAAAATAAAATTGATAAAAATAGAAAAATAAAGTCATTAAACAATCAAACAAATCTAATATAGAAGTCAAAAACTAGAAATAAAAAAATTGAGAAGCTTAAAAAATTGAAAAAAGAGAAGGAATCACTAAAAAAGTCAAAAACTTGTCAGTAATTTACTCACTGTTAGCTGTTAGATTAAAAACTTATCGACGTTTTCTATGCTGCCAACACACAATCACAGAACCAAACATGAATGTTTAATTGTCTTACATGACACACAGATTACAAATGAGCAGAGTCAAAGTTCCAGAGAGAAGATCGAAAACAAAACCAAAAACATTGAAGTAAGAGGAAAAGTTTCAACTGGTGATTACCTGTTTAGCTTCTTGATTAGTGAAGTATACTAGAGAAAATAAAGTAAAACTAAACATAAAGTACAAAATAAAAATAGAGACATGAGACTTGTATATAATATATATAATTGTATAAAGTGACTGTAAATATTTGCAAAAGTTGAAAATATATAAAAAAATTCTTTATATTATTAAAAAATATTTAATATAAGGTAGAATATTGTATGATGGGAACAATTTTTTTGTAGATAGAAGCATTAAAAAGATTTCAAGATCAACCTAATTTTTTTAAAAAGAAACCACTTTAATTTGTTTATATAAGTCAATTTTTCATAATATTCGACATAAAAAGTTATGAGACAATCAAAAATTTAATAATTTACAAAATATTTTAGTAAACCTGTTTAAGAGAAACTTTTCTAATGATCTTTTCTTTCACATACACAGGGTGTCCCACTTAATTTTTTAAATATCTTGTTTATTCTTTATGATAAAAAATAAAAAACTGTCAGAAAAAACGGTTTGAAAAAGCAAATATTCTGATAAGCAAAACATTTTTCTCGAGGTCATATTTTCTGAAATTGTAAGGTTGTTGAAACTTTTTTAAATGGGATCACATATTTTCTTCATCACTACGTTATGGCTGAGGTCAAGACAAATCCAACGATCTATAATACTATAACCTTCACGTGACCTTGAATATAAAAAATCTTGTCCATAATATTAGTAAATACATTTCTTGTGGCTTCAATGTCAACACTTCTTATTAAGCTACATTGTAAAACGGATGTCTAAGTTTATATTCAAGGTCGCGTAAAGATCATATAGTATTGCAGGTCGTTGGATTTGTTTTGATTTCTGCTATAACGTGGTCATGATAAAAATATGCGATCCCATTTAAAAATGCTCCGATAATGTTAAAATCTGGAAAAACATAACTTTGAGAAAAAGTTTTTTCTTATCAGAATATTTGTCCCTTCGAACCAAATGTTTTCCTCTGACATTTTTTTTTCATATCAAAAAATAAACGAGACATTCAAGATGCTCAAGTTAGATGAGATATAAATATCTGTATTATAAATATCCCTGTATTATAAATATCATTAAATGATATCATTAAATATCTTTAAATATTTACTTTTTAAATCTACATGATGTCGGAAAGTAATGGTTTATTTATAAAACTTTTTTTTATTAACAACTTTTTTGTAATAAACGAGCGATGGATAAGACTATTTTTTTTGTTACTCAGAAGAATGATCTTTGTGTGTGTGTGTGTGTGTGTAGTGCACACACCGGTATTCAAATTAGAAATTTGAAAAATTTTTATAATTTGTAATGCATCTGGATAAAATAAACTTTAATCAGAATAAGTAAGAAAAATAACAAAAAGCGAAAGATTTATTCTGAAAAGTTTCAAGAGAATGCTGAAAGAGAAATCTTTCTTTTCGTTGCGTGCGCGTGCGAGAGAGAGAGAGAGAGAGAGAGAGAGAGAGAGAGAGAGAAAGAGAGAGAGCATGATTCAGGTTGGAAAGCCGATTATCCGTGATATCCGTGATCCGATCGATGCACCTGAGACCCTCAGGAACTGCGAGTGTCGCCGGCGGCTTAATGAATGTTACCCCTCGGCCTGTAACCAAGAGAGAGATAGAGATGACAGGTGCGGGCGGGCGGATCGGTCCAGCCTCCGCCACGCGCTAGGGAACAATAACTTGGCCATCGTGAGCTGACGTGAATGCGGTTGGGGCTATTAATGTCCGATAATACGCTGTCATTGAATCGCGCGCGGACAATCAGCCCGAGGCCGACCGTAATTTATGCGCGGTATTATGGCCGACGTATGCAGGAAAGAAGGGAGCCGAACGGCGCCTTCATGTGCACACATCAATGGCTCGCTAATGAAACAATACGACCGATACATCATTCGCGATTCTCTCTCCATCCCACTTCTCTACGTATCTATCTTCCGTTCGCAATCTGTAACTTTATCTCTCTCCGACAGTCTTTGATTTCCCCTTCTCTTTCAATACGTCTTTATCCACCTGGATGGCTAATTCGTGCAATTTATCGGAATATAATTTCCGGAGTGTAATAATTGTAAAGAACGTTTATAACGAAATAATAAAACGAACGGCATTCAATTAAACTATTAATAAATATTTCTTTGAAGTACATGAGTCGAGAAGGATGACAAATAGTAGTAGAAATATACTTGAGAAAGAGAAAAAGAGAGAGAGAGAAAAAAAAACAGAAAGAAAGCAATATGTTACACATTAAAATATTTCAAGTTAAAAGATTTGATTCAAAAATTTACATCTCTTCCGCTTCTCGCGGTTATAAATTTAATCATCCGGAGATCTTCTCTCTGTCGCAATTCGGCGGAGTAAGCATGACAGGCAACCCGTTTCGTTTCGCCCGTTCTTGCTCTCTGGCGATGAGTGAAGTCGCTGTGTGCAGCATCGGTCCGCACACATTCGCTGAAGTGACGTTGCAGCTACGGGTTGTATCCGCAGCCGCCGCGTCGCATCGTATGTAATACGTTGTGTTGCATCTCGCGCGCGAATGCCGGGAATCGTATGCGTCGCGTCGCGTAATCCTCGGAAACAGCGGGTGCGCCCGCTGCCACGAAGTGACGAGAAAAAAGACCGTGAGAGACGAGAGCCGCGTCGTTGCTCGTGCATGCATCTTTTATACATTCACCGTCCACGTTTTCCTGTTGCACACCTCGAGCTCGAATCCGAAAACGAAACGCTTTGTTCTCTCCTCTACTCTCTTTCTTTTTTCTCTCTCTCTCTCTCTCTCTCTCTCTCTCTCCCTCTCTTTTAACTTTTCATATTGCCTGTCTTTTTTATCGAGTTTCAAGTTACCAAAATCTTTTGCAAAAATTTTCAAATTATTACTGGCTTCGCTCTTTTACTTCATTAGTCTTTTAGTGTTTATTCAATAAGCTATTATATCATATCAAAGTTGATGACAGCGTAATTAACATAATTAACGTACGTCATAGTTGCAGTCATCGGCGCAGCATAAATATGTAAATGTTCGCGATAGATGCTATATTTTGTACGAAGTGATAATTACTATCGTGCTGACTTATTTATTATACGCCCATTAATTAAGGTAATTGTTCCAATGTTCAATTAAGTTTCACGACGAATTGAGTAACGCTCATATACCACATCACATTACTATGCATTACTGTCGATCATATGATCACTGATTGATAGCTTTGATATAAATGTATAGCTTTGATATAATAAATGTAGTATATCATAAATTGGCTGTTATGAATTTCTGCAACGAATTTCTTTATTGACAAAAATGTATGAATAAGGTTTTACACACATGTACATACATAGGAACACAAACTTTTGCACCTACATATCTCCGCGAACTTGATTTGTTTTTTTCCTTCGATTAAAACAAAACATGTACGGTTTCGCCCGTTCGTTTTGCGAGCTTTCGTTCAATGAGCTTAGAGAACACTACTGCGCGACTCCTCAATTCGATTCGGTACGATTCTTTTTTTCTATTCTTTACGACTTCACCTGTGTACCTTCTCATGCTCTTTCTTCTGCATGCTCCTGTAGTTTGTAGTAAACATTTATATTTTAATGAATTTAGAGAGAATTATAGACTTGTCTTCTTCAAGAACTTAAATTAAATTCTTCACTTCTCGTTCATTGTATCTAAAATTTTAAACGTCATATCTTAAAAGTTAAAATTTAGTCACCAAAAAATTCATTGCAAATTAATCTCGGAAGAATAATTTTATCGTCTGCACATATTTTTGAAACTCATTTTGCTTCTAAATTCCTGAATATACAGACACATATATGTATACATCAATATTTAATTACTAGTATGCGTGTGTGTGTGTGTGTAAATTTATTCCATTTTTGCTGAAAACAAATTTTGCAATTACCTAATTATAATATAAAAATTCTATAAATACTGTGGAAGAATAATAACAATTATTATTGATGATATATTGCAGTTTTGCAAATAAAAATAATTAAATAATGTTTGATAATTATTTATTTTATCGCGATAATGTAATCTTTGCGCGAAATACTAGTTTGTTGCAATAAAAGAAGAAACATTTCGGCAGAAGAGAAAGTAACGTTGAAACGAAAATATTGTTTAGAAGCTTTTCGCTCGTGAAAAAGAAGGGAAAAAAAAAGAGAATTTTTTTGAATTTCTTGTACCGCATGCGGGACAGTTTCTAGCTGTTTTTCGCGATACGTCCCGAGGCGAAGTTTTAAATGACCAAGTTTCGCCGAGGGAGACCGATGCATATTTACGCGGGTGCCCGTCGTAAACTCGCGAACGAGATTACCGGATAAAAAGCAATATCGAGCGCGCGCGATCGCGAGCACCAGCCGGACTCTCGCCGGAGAGTACAAAGTTGCCCTGCGGTGGTTTCCGGTAACGACGTTAGTTTATCGACGGTAGCCATGTAGCGTGTAGTAAGTGCCTCCTCGTTCTCGCGAGAAAGCGGATACACGCCTGCCTACGAAGGAAAAATGAGAATGTGAAAAATGCATAGCGATGCGCCGACAACGGAATAGATTTATCGACCGGTAAAGATATGAGACTCGCGTCATTTAAATGGTAATGGAAACGTGGTTTGTACATAATATCGAGCAGAACGCGGATCATAAATTTTAAATAGCGTGTCGCGGAGGGTGAAGAAGTATGTGTGCCATACTGAAAGCACTAGAGTGATGCTTCATGTACCAAGTGACAAATTTGGAATATTTTTGGTGAAAAAAAATCAATTTTGTAAAATATTGAAGACATACAAAATTAACATAAACATACGCTGAACTACTTGAATTTTTCAAAAAAAAAAAAAAAAAAAAAAAAAAAAAAAAAAAAAAAAAAAAAAACCACATTACTTTTTAATTCAAATCTCATGCGCAGCACGTATATTACTTTGAGAGCTTTTTGCATAAATAACGATTTACAAGTTCTGTTATCTTTCTCTTTTGTGAAGTTATTATCAGTGAAGTTAGTATCGGAGATAGAAAGATTTAAGCGAGAAACGTAAGGTCAAAAATCGGCGGTTTTTACAAATTTCTATCGCGCAGAAATCGGCAACGACGACGCGGCCAACGTTAACGCTAATAACATTAACGGTCCAGCAAGATTAACAGTTATTAAGAAACGTGAGAAAACGTGTTCAAATAGTACGTTCATGCGCTGCGTGCACTCATGTCGGATATCTTAATAGGCAGAATATGAATACGGGCCTCGCTTCACCGGTAAATCCCGTCCCGCGAGCCGAGCGGATAAAAAAGGCGAATCTTTCAAACGGGCGCACGCACGGCAAGATATTTCATCACCAAGTGTATGCATACACACATACACGCGTATCTTTTTCATCCTCAACAAGCCGCACAATTAAATGTCTACGTCTCATCTCCGAGACTCCGCCGAAAAGTGTGTCCTGAAAGCGGAGCAAAAAAACTCTATACATTTGCCGAGCTTGCTTGTAATTAGAATCTGAGTAATGCCAGATTCTCCTCTTCGTGCAATATTACACGACATTATTACCGACAAAATCTCGAAGGAAATCTTCATCCACGAGATGTAGCTTTCGTCGAAAGCTCCTGTTTGACAATGCAGAGAAGCATAATCTTCGTTATTATTCGGAATTGTTGTAAAGAGAGAGACGAGACACATTTCCGTCCGAACAGTTCGATCCGGCGAGATGTATCTTGTATCTAATTGAATATAATTTAATTTTACGATGTGTCTGCGCGCGAGAATCCTTTAAACGGAGGAACGTTTATATGAAATTTACGCTAAAAATTAAAATATTAAACAGAATAACGTATAAATTGCACATTTATCTGATGCACTAAATATATATACTATGTGTGTGTGTGTATGTGCGTCCTGAACAGTAATATATTTCCTCTCGATATATTAACTCCCGAGGGATTTTCATTAAACATTGTACAACAAATTTATAATTTTTGATCATATCGTTCGCACGCAGAGAGCCAGTCTTGCTTGCCAATAAAATCATTCCTGATAAAAACAACGTCATCGATGACATTTCATAACAAGCTTGAAAACTAAGCGACTAAAAAAAAAGCTGCTGCCACACGTGCGCGAGAGAAGCTCGTAAAATAATGCCCGACTAAATTCCGGGCCGCGAGTTTTACGCTCGTCATGAATAAATAATTCGGGGAAGCTTTCCGCGCGCACGCAAGCACGACGTACTCGAGAGAGATTTCACTTTGTCGCGGCGGAAAAGAGGAGAAAGAGAGGAAGCTTCTCTCGTTCCCCGGAAAATCTCGCGTATATTTTCTATGCGACCCGTAAAACTAGCGACTTCATCTCGGTGACATAAACATATACGGTCATGTATAGTTTCGCTCTAGTACAGCGAGACAAACTTCAACAAGCCACCAATGAAAGTAAGAACAAACATTCTTTACGAAAGCGCTTACATCTTACAAGCCCTTTATACGTTGCTGTGTCGTTACTTTGATTTTGCCATTTCTTTTCCAGTAATTGAACAACAACTCTGATTGTTTGGCACAGCTTCTGTCCGAAATGGCATATTTCAGAAACAATTATATTTTTCTTTCTCTTTCTTCTCTTATCGTTTTTATCATAGATACGTCAAAAATCGAATCAGTAAATATATCAAATCGTTAGAAAATTGCACTTCAATCAAACTCAATTGTAATTCGATCGAAGCAAAATTGATTTACGCAGGAAACAATAGTCGGAGAAAACGTGTATATATAATTGCCTTCAAGTGGAAAAAAGACCATTAAGAACTCAAACACAATTAGTTGTGTGTGTTAAAATCGCGCGTGCGTTAACACTTTGTTAGAATATAATAATGAAACATCTTAACATCTTAATTGCCATCGTGTTTAAGCTCCTATTGATTTTTTCTTTACTCACGTGTTTAGATATTTATATATACACACATATGTGATATCGCGAGTTACGCAGTCACACGATTTATACTTTTTCATACTTTAGATGCATTCGAGAAATATGCTCAAGAAGACGCTCGTCTTTGAAGTCTGTGCAAAAAAAAAACGTGAAGTACCGTCTCTGCGTATAATCCGCGAAGATAAGGCCGCTTTTGCCGTCAGAAAATATATTCCGCATGACACGCGGGAAATTCCCGCGAGTATTAAAATATCTTATCTCACGGGTTGCGCAAAAGTGCGAAGAGATTCCCGCTCGAGTGACGTTACGTCTACTTGCTTTCTAAAGTTTTTAAGACACAAAATCTTACGATGATACTTTGATTTAAAAAAAAAAACGTGTAACTGAACTTCAAAAACTCCTAATATTTTATTCTTCTTTCATCTGAAATTTTATTATTTAAAAAGTTACTATTTAAATTTAAAGCATATTATATGTATATTCGGTCGATTGTGAAATAGCAATTCTCGGTACGTTGCAAAGTTTGATACGAGAGTGCGACTGACAAGTACGTACACTCGGGTTCGCGCGACTTTACAATATGCAGGAGAGTGTTACGAGGAAAGATTAAAAGTCACGCAGCGTGCACGACGGACAACTTGAAGCACGTCGATATCGAGAAGCATTAATGTCAAGCGCAAAGTCGAGGTCGTTGCGCGCGACAAAACACCCTTTCTCTCACTCCGCGTTCTTCCGTGCCGTCGTCGATCGCGTCGGGAGAGATGGTTCGTTGATCGAGGAAATGTCGATAGGTGTTTGTAACTTGCAGCGGCGTTTCCGTGAGTGTGCCAATAGCACGTCAGAGACAGTATTATAAGATAATCGACTGCCAACCTTTCTGCAGTGCGTCTCGGTGTTGTACGACGTCGGCGTTCAAATTGCAGCCCACAAGCGGGGCGGGGGAATTTCGTATCGCGCGAATGACGTATCAATACATACCTAAATGCAATTTTCGCGCAACTTAACTAGTTCGCAAAACTAATTTCACGAAATGAAATATACGCGAAATATTCTTTCTATAGGTATTTGCTTTTCCGAATCGAAACTATATGTATAGGGTAACTCCGGGATTTGAGCCGCGCCGGGTTTTATGCCGCATATAGCAGAAAAAATAGAAATAGTGAGAACAATATGCGTACAATTACTTTGTTACGTGTCTTTATGTTATATTAGTATTGTGTTGTGATTTCATCTGTTCATTGTTACAATTACCGAAACTATCGTCAGTTTAGTCGATTTGTCAACGTGATAAGTAGCGCAATCATATTTTATGGATATATAAAATGATTGCCACAAGGTTTATAAAACGTTTAACGGTTATTTTGCGATATATATGTGTAGAAGGGTCATAAAGGATGAAGTATAAGACAAATTACAATTACGTAGCTCTTGTATTCTTTATTCAGCTGTCTTATATATTCTACCAGTTTAGGATATTTGGCAATTTTATCATGTAGAATATATGGCTCGTGCTGTAGCGCTTGCGTCTGCGCAGACATGCGCAGTACTAAACTTTTATCCAGCGAGTTAACCTCACCTCACGTATTTTAGCCACTCTTGTCTATTATTTATTACTAATACATACTGTTAATGCATAATATTAATGTATCTTACACAAGTAAATATTGAAAGATGTTATTAGAAGAAAGAAAGTGTTGTGGTTTAAGATTTTGACTTCCCATCCATACATGGCCAAATAACTTATCCCTATGGGATATATAGCAAAAATGCAAGGTTTTTTTTAAGATATAAGAAATAAAAATTATGTATTCGTAATTTTTTTATAGTAAAAGACAGTATAGAATTTTTATTGGTATAGTTAATTTGTCTTTAACATTGTAAATACTATTTGATAAATTAAGTTTTTGATAGGTGCGGCTTATATACCGGAGTTATCTTACATCTGATTACAATCTCTTAAAAGCTTGAAATGGAAATTTTTATTAAAGGAAATAAAAGATTTGACAGTACCACATTTCATAAAAAGTCTATTATTAAAATAAAAGTTTCTTTCGATAAAATAGTTTTTTTTACGAAAAAAGATGAAAATAAAAACAAATATTTACAAATTGAAGGTTTGTTATCGCGGTAATTGTTGATGAAGCACAGATATCTTTTGTGTATGGATAAAAGTAAACGGAAGACCGATTTATCGACGGGATAGGAAGAAGCGTATTAAGATGGCGCAGGAAAATGAAAGAGGGATAGCGGAGGCCGAGGAGATCTCGTCGGAATAGTCGAACGAGCACAAAAGTGCATTGTGGACCTTCGTTAACGCTGGAGAAGAGGGAAGATGGAGGACCATTAGTCCACGTAATTGGCTCGTCCCGTTCGTTGTCTTCCCGTCTTCCATTTCTCCAACGTTTTCCGCGCCGCGACAAACATAATATTCGCGTAGGCTCTTTGAAAGAGAATAAAATACTTACCCTGGTTTGCAGCACAGCCAGTCGGATTAATCGCCGCACGTGCACCGCCGGATGCAACGGCAGAGAGAAGACGATGTCGCAGTAAAACCTCGGAGTGATTTGCAGGTTTTGCGCAGAGCGCTCGCGGATTGTTTTAATCCGCTCCGCGACTAGGAAGACACAGTCTTGAAAACCGCTGCGACAGGACGATCATCGCGGTGACATATTACCGGCTTATTCATTTGCATATTACAACTAGCCTCCTACGGCTATAATCGTGCTAAACATAATGGCGTCGCTTCAAAACGCTACAAAGTAAAAGGAGTTATAAATTATTTAGTCAAATTTGATGTATTGCGCAGCAAAAAGGACAGTGCGCATACGAGAGAGAGAGAGAGAGAGAGAGAGAGAGAGAGAAAAGAGAGGAGAGAAATATATATTATATTTGTTTTTTCTTTTGAACTATTTATTTAAGGTCGTGGCTCCACGTTTATTGATTAGAAAAGTGGAATATATTCCACGAATTCAAAGCGCGTCGCAATATCGAAATCGCGAATCTATTCACTCAGGATGTGAAAAAACTTTTTCACCGCGTGACACAGCGCGCTCTCTGTGTTCGGAACTAGTTACGAAATACGTTGCGTCACAATTGTGTCGGAGGTCAGAAGTAATTGCTTTACGATTTTTACGTGTCAGAAGTGTTTTGTGCCTAATTAGTTAGCGCGATATTTAATGCTGGGCAAATATCGTGACGGTTGAATTAACACGTTTTTAACACACAATATGCTAATATATCGCAATTAGAAATTCGATGGTTTTCGCTACGCACGACCGTTCGAACCGCGTGTAATTGCCGCGTTGTTTGTCCATGTTTCGTACTCGTTGACCTCGACCTTGTATTGTCTCGCGAAATTAGCGTGTACGCGAAATCGATATCGGGAGTTAAACAAAGCGCGAGTGTGTAGAATGTCACTTAATGTCGGAGCGTGAACACTTGTGAACATCGGAAGCGTCGAATATCGCCAATTAAAACACTCTGGTGTATGATCTTTACGAGCAAATTCCGTCGGTGTGTCGTGTATGGCGCTTGATAGAAAAGAAAAAGGTTACGTTATTTTCGAAAGGTAATAAATATGCGCGCGTGTTGTGACTAATTGAGAATATCGATTTAAATGTAGTTGCAACATCAAGGCGTATCGAATATGAGGAACGACGTAAGACAAAATATGTTTAGCATCTAGAATAAATGAAGCTAATAACTAAAGAGTATTATCGCGTACGCGAACTACATCGTATAAAATATGAGCATATGATACGGTGACTTAATATTGAAGATACATAAAGCGAATGCTATGTGTGTATGATCTTACGATCTCAGTATCTTATTATCATACTTGTACTTTCTAATTATTAACTTTATGCAATAATTTCTTGAAAACATGAAGAAATCTCGAAGTAAAAAAAAATTCCAAAGCTAAATATAAACACGCTTACCTATATATTATTTTGAAAGTCGCTCAATCTCGTTGTAGAAACGTAATAAAGCGGTTATCATACTTCGTGTTCTCCGAGGAGGAACTGCGTGTACGCCGCAATCGATTCGAAACGGCGAACGACACGGGGGCTTATTGATCAAACCGCTTTTAAGCAGGAACGCTTCACTGATTTGCGACGATCCGATCGCGGGATATCTGTCGGATCGAATCGTCGGCCCATAAAAGTTCTCCGCTCGTTCTGCCAACTCCGCCGCAGTCGCTCGATAAACGATGAAAGTTTCCAGCAGGTTGCAGTTTCCAGCCAGTCAGGCGAATCTGAGACGGCGGTGGTCGCTTCGCGACTCGGCCACAGGTTCCCATGCCATTACTTTGCCTCCGAACAGATAGAAAATGGAGCACGAAACTGAAGGGTCGTCGTTTGTAGAGAAAGTTCTTTATATATATATATATATATATATATCATGTTGATACAATTTATTTATATTTAACAAATATAATTTATAAGAGGAAAAGAGAAAAGAATTCTTATTTTATTATTTTTAAAGTTCTCGAGATAGTAGTATGTGCAGGTGGTCGTCTGTGTGGGGAGGAATTATTTTACATAAAAGAAATTTAAACGCTTTAGATAACGTGGCATCTGAAATTGATTTCTGATTTCTTATTAAAGAGTCCGCGCAATATAGAGAGCGGCGTATCTCTTTCTGAAACGATACTTACGTCGGGCATAATATTAACATTTTATTAAACGTCGCGATCCACCATCGTCGGTGAGTTAAAGCGATCGATTTGCATAGTCATGCCGCATTATAAGCTCGGAAAGCCGCGCCCGGCAACCGTCGTCGTCGTCGCTTCGCGTTGCACTGGTTCGCCGCTAGGTTCCTATCTACACTCACGCGAGAGTATTCGCATTACAATACTGCTCGCAACTAGCGCGTGACTTATTGCTCCAAGTCGAGAAGTCATTCCGGAGTTCAAGCGCTCCACCCATCCACCAGCTGCCACGATGGCAGCTTCGAGCACCGCGATTAGGATTGTTATATGTCGAGACAATCTCTGCATCAAGCACGTGGTATCAGTAGGAAATTGTAACCGCTGAAACATGATCCTTAATAAGTAAGTTCCACAATTTATCCGCGTACGTCCCGTTAAGTTTTTAACTACATATAAGCTCCGATTATAAATACAAATCGATAGTATAGGTATGTAATATTTAGCAAATTATATAGATTGGAGTTTCAACCGTGTCACTATCTATTGTAGGTAGGTATACAGTAATTTATTACAAGTTGCGTACATGGTTTATCGAGATTACACACACTTGAGCTCTCATCTGAATTAGACGAACTGTATATACAGATACAAAACATATTACGATAATACATAATCGATATTGATAGCGCCAAGGTCAGCAGGGAAATCGTCGATAAGTAGCCTCGAAACGCTAAGCTAAAAGTGGCACTACTACAAAAGTATATTCCCTCCCGCGTTAAACGCGTCAATATTTCTCCGATATCAAAATACCGTTAACATCTTGAAGCGGAATTCGCGCGCCTGAATGACACGCGCGAATCGTTTCCGCGATGGGCTTCCGATGAAAGTTCCGATGGGAGCTCTCTGCCCTTTGCCACCGTTGTCGGGAGAGGGCGGTTGTTTTTCGAAGCGTGAATTTAATCGAGCTTCCCATCGAGCGGCTGGATGGACTTAAACGGCCAGATCCGCCGTCTTCCTGGTACATAAATCCCGCGGCGATCCTCTTCTCCACGTCAGGCCATAACCCTGAATGCGTTTCTCTCGCAAGCGCGAGATACGCTTCACTACCACTCTGGGTGAGAGCGCAGGTGGTGTTATGTCCCACAACGGTTCCTCCGTAGGACTTACCATGCGCGTCCGCATCCGGAAATAGCTTGTCCGCGCTGGCCGCCGACACCCGCTCGAGAAAGACGACACCCTCAAGTATATGACGGATATTCGTGTTTGGTAGCCCGCAACGACGACGGTCCAGCTTACAAAGTCTGGATCATATCTTATTTCATAGAACCGGAGAAGTAACTTTCACGCGCACGCGCACGCGCGCGCGAGTATAAAATATAACTACATTTGTTTTTGTTTTAAATATATCACGTTATAAATATGTAATTCAAAACTTCCACCCTACTGTTTTTCTGTAGAAAAGTCGTGGTTACATCCATTGACACAATTATTTTTTACATAAACGAAGAGCCGGATTAAAGGAAACGCAGAACCGCATGAACGATCTATTATTGAGCTTTTGATTAAGTTCTTTTTTTGTAGAGCCTCTCTTTAAAAAGTTAGGAACCGAAACTCTGACAATCAATTACGTTTCAATCGTTTCCGGTTCGCAATTTGAAACGGATCCGCCGCATTTCGTCATTAACTTTCTCTCGACACGGTGAATGAAAAGTTCTTTGTTTTTGTGCGCCAGAGATACTTGTTTTAGCATCTTGCCTATTAGTCGCCGCGATTGTTTGCAAGGAAAAAGTGTGGGTGATCTGTTGTTGTTTTCCCCGATAGCGCGCGCGCATCGATGAAAAAATACACCTTCAAATGCGGTCCGCTGTAGTGCCGCAATCAGCGCGTTTTACCACATCGCGTGAATCGTATCGCGCTTTATTTTGAATCTTTTCTTCTTTCAGTCTGCAATTTTATTTGTCGGCGCGAGTTTGCAATTTGCATGCTGTTACGCATTGCTTGATCATGCGCCAGAAGTTATTTCTGAGATTTAAATAAACATTCGAAACTTTGAATATATAATATGAATATATGCATATAAAAAAGGATTTTGTTTTTGTTTTAATTAACAAACACGGAAAATTGACTGAACATTTTTGCGCATCAAACTCTCTGTATCTCTTTTACTCGTCATGCAATTCCCTCGGACGTCTACATTACCCGTCGCATAATTAGGTGAGAACAAGCGGGTCGACATTCGTTTCTACCGCTAATTACCAACGAGTAAGCCTTTGACGTAACGGGAGCAACGCGAGCTCTCGCGTTCCAGAAACTGTGTGCACCTAATGCGAATCATATGGAGCGCTGATATTTCAGGTCATATAATATGGTCATATTCTTCAACACTCATGTCATTTTTATATACTTTAAAGAGAGCACATGTCATATAATTCCTTTTAGAAATAAATCACGCTCTTTTTGATCGTTCCGTTTGCACAAATTTTTCTAACTAGAAAATTATAAGTTAAAATTACGTTATTTGTTTCAGTGAAACTCGATTCCTTTCCGCTACTCCTTTCCTCCCGTACTATTCTACCGATCGCACGTCTTCCTCTCATTATCCTGTCACGAGACTTCTCCCGCGCTACCCACGCACGACAGGGAGGACCCGTTGGCGAACGTTAATGCCCGTATAACAGTATTTATTGCCTTGGTTCTTTCTTTCTCTCTCTCTCTCTCTCTCTCTTTTTCTGTCTCGATCGCCTCCTCTCCACCCATAAATACATACGCACAATGCGTCGTTAGACGATAGCTCGGCCCCGGAAATAGACCGTGACCGAGTGCTGCACCCGAGACAATCCCCGGAAGAGCGCTCAGACGACTGCCACTATACTACCACCACCGGAAGGTTAACCACCAACGACGTGCTTACCTGTGCTCGCAGGAGCACGAGCCTCCTTCCTCCGATCTCTTATTCTTCCTCCTTCTCCCTTATCTCTAGCTTTCTGGATCGTCTAACGGAAGCCCGTATTAAGTTACGCTCTGAAGATACCGCTGGCCATCTCGTGACGATGATATTCACTGCGTTAGCGCTCGTGCGATTAGCAATCGCCTCTGATTGTTGCCATGCCATAGACGGATTAATTTATTGTCAGCGTACATCAAACGAGGCTAATTTTAATGTGACAAGTCTCTCTTCTCTTCGAACGAATATTTTATTTGCCACCTTATTGTTAACATCGAGTCTGTATTATATCGCGCGAAAACGCATCGTTTACTGGATAATACGACCCTTTGCTTTGACATGTTAACCGGTCAGTGGATAATTGACGCAATTACTGTGCGATACAAGGGAATTAAATTTTGCATAAGTGTAAAAACTGTTTACTAGGTTAAAACTCACTAAAATAATAGATAGTGGTATGCAAAAAATTTGACGGATACGTACAGGTGTATGCAATTTCGATGAATTGTAATAGTTTTTCTTGTAGACAGAGAGTATATAAAACAAATAAGAATACACGCGTTTTGTAAGAAGTGCAACAATAGATATTAGAACCGAGCCGCTATTTGATAAAAGATAATTGCGAAGTAATATGTATATAGGGAAATTACATTCCGCAGACCGTGCAGCTTTTACCCGCTGTATTATTACGAAATGCCCGGAGAAACATCGCGGGCTGTAACACCTATTTCTTTCACCGTATAGAGTGAAAAAACATCCGTTCGCACCCTTGTTCCTAATTAGTATCCTGAAGAGATACTTTTTCATTGTGTATCTCGACACGAAAGGGATGTTAAAACGCTAATATGCCGATTAAAATTTCTTGTTTTAACAATACTCTTCAGTTGTTACACTTTACGTTTTTGTTGAAACGTATAAGATGTGCAATCTGTTTCTTCAAATCTATATGTTCATATAATTATTTAAAAAACGCTGTAATCAACTTTGCAAAATACTGGTACGCTTGTTCGATCGAATTTTATTAGCAATCGAAACAAGGCAATTATTATAAACGCGTTTATATTGTAAGATTCGCGATCTCGATTAGTTTAACATAAAACAATTTTATTTACTTTTAGTCACAATATCTTTTATTACAACTTTTCACTTAAATCGAGATTTTTACAAAGTATTACTTATGCTACGAACACGGCGATGTTGAGGCTTCGGTTGCCTATCGATAGTTTATAGTAACTGACTCGCGCGACTTGATGGAACTAACTGACTGCTGTGCCCTGTTTGAGGGTGGTACTTATACTGATTTAGGAGAAGACCCTTGTACTTGGGCGTCGTGAGAGAGCGTAATAATTAAGGAAAATATTTAAGAAAAACATCTCGTGACAATTAAAAAAACATCTTATAATGATTTAGAAAGAAGTAGGTTGTGACGAAAGGTGTTTATGATATTCAATACGCATTAGGTATCTGATCAAACTCTATACGATCGTGTGGTAAAAACAATGACGTGCACAATATTAAATAAGCACAGGCGCACTGTTTCTAACATTATCTATGCATTAAGACTGATTGCGGGCAACTTCAACTTGAACTGAAGAAAAAAGATAATAAATTGCTAATTAATTTCTCTTGTATCTTGCGGTATATATAATTACCGTCGGTATTGTGGCAGCTTTATTATAGTCCCTAATTAATGTATGATCGAATCGACTCGAGAACTGCGACCGCAATCTCTTCCCGTCTCGGCGATGTCATCGGCGCGGGTTCCTGTATACCCATAGGACTCTTCGCACACCACACACACCAGGCTCCCGATAGACCACCGGGTGTAATGCGTATGTTATTACATTTATCACGCGCAGATTCGCCTCAGGCGAAGTGAGTGTGCGTACCTGCGCAAATCGCGCGCGGTGGTAGAGAAACAATTTTCTTATCCTGGGTCCTAATTAATGCGCGCTGCTGCAGAACGCCGGTCGGAATCTTGATCGAAGATGTTGTCGCTGGCGCGCGCGTATGTTCACGCATGTCGTGTGAGCATGTATGTGTGTGAGCGCGCGTACGCGCATTTAGCAACATTGTTGCTAAATTAATGCTGCCTATTGGCGTAATTAATGCCCGACAGTGCCGAACATTTTTCGTCGGTGCGTATCTCGTGTCAGACGAAACGTAGTAAATAAGCGTCATGTTGCTTTACGTTATCATGGTCGAACTTTCGCAGTGTGTTTGCACAATATTATTCGCAATTTGCTATTACACTCGTTTCAATTTAATTAACGTTTGCATTGCGACGTATGTTTCAATTCGCAACGCGTGATGTACGAGATTAAGTTTTTACCTTCAAGTAATTAATACTTTTATATATAACATCTTGTAGATACGTGCAACTATTATTTTTATATTAAATTTTATTGTTTGAATTTATGTGGAAAATATTGATCAAAAAGTTTGCGCAATTTATTTATTATTTTTTTCTGGCGACTCAAATCTTTGTTTTTAAAGTTGTATTTAATAAAATGCGTTAAGAATTCGTGTGTTCATGTAGATGAATAAACCGCTTGTGCAAATAATTATATTCAAACATCGAGTTCTTCGTCGAAAATCAGTCACTTGCGGCGACGTTTCGCAGCAACTTTAACCGCACTGTATTAACATTCAGCGGACGGTGTCGCGACGCAATGACGTTATTCTAAATTACCCGAACTAGAAATCGCAACTGGGTCAAATCCACTGCGCGACGACAGTTATCGGTGTGTTGAAAAATTCCGCAAGAAAAAACCGCGCTCGCTGAAGATATACAGTGACGTGTTCGCTTCACTTCCGCGAAAGATACAAAGATTCTTAACTAGATGAAGAAAGATGAAGTGAGATAGACGAAGAGATGATTCTGGCAACTTCTTGCAAGAAGTTTCGAGTATGCCCGAAGGCATGGTTTTCGGAGGAAATACTTAGCTATAACGCATCCGCACAATTCAGCTCGTATATGCAAGTAGTAGACCACGTTTCTGCTTTTCTCTCTCTCTCTCTCTCTCTCTTTCTCTTTCTCTCTTTCTTTCTCTCTTTCGTTCTTTCTCTCTCTCTCTTACATACTTTGGGAGTTTCGTACTTCGTTACGAAACTTGGACGCTCGTCTTCCCGAAGTCGCTACGGGCTTTGTTTTCAGTTAACTCGCGGAGTAACCACCGAAAGTTGGAGCGCCGCGCGAGCTTAAGAAAGGCTGCCCGCGCTGTACACAGCCGTGTCGGCAATGCGACGTAAACTTTCGAGCTTTCTCCGGTTATTCCGATTATCCGCATTATGGGAATTAAATCACAAATATATAGACAGAACGCTCTCATTATGTTTTCATTATTGAAAAATATACAATATTACTAATTGAAGTTTCTAATTTTGTGTAGTATTGTTTTAAAAGAAATTTAAAGGAAACTTATTTAGATAATAGAATAACAACTTTCTTTGCATAAAAAATAAAAACAAATCTAAAGATTGCGAAGAAACTCTTTCATTCATTTGCGAATTTTAGAATTTTAACTCGGAAATTTAAATAGAAATTAATGTGGAAAGATAATACTAATTAGATAAGATTTAATGAAAGGAGCGTTAATATCGTAATGCATTTATGAATCTAGAAGATTCTGCGCGAAATTAACAACATTCTGAAGATAATTGAAAAAGCAGTAATCTCATTATTAGCAGGTAAATATGCGAGGATACTTCACAGGAACGGCGTTCGTTCAGCTCACTTACGTTCGGAAAATGGAGCGTAGTCGTAACGTGTGAGTATACGGGATTAAGTTTCATCGTTCAGCAGCAACGGGAGATTTATGGTCAGCTCGGGGTTAAGATAACAACTATTCCGTAGGCGTCTGTCCTAATTCCAGATATAATTGCTTTTCTCTCGGGCATTTAACCTGGATAGGCAACGGAGGAAGTATCTCGCTCTACGCAGTGTGAAAATCCAGGGCGTGGGCGAGAAATGCCAAGACAATACGTTTTATTGTGCGAAACACGGGCGAGCGAGCAACTCGACATAAATGAAGATTATACCAGTAATCCTTTAATTACTTCGTTTTATTTCTTCGCCCTTGCTTTAAAGAAACCGCCAGAGATGTTCCGCGATAGTAAATATACACGTTTATACTCTTTGTACTCTCGACATAATGAATGATTTATATGAAATGTGCGCGCATAATGGTTTTATATCGAAAACATTTATGCGCAGTTGCATATATACAATGTTTATTGCTTATATACATATTTTTGCTTTTTATTTTTTGCTGTTCGTATTTTAGTTTTACATTTTTTTTTGTACAAAAACATAACAATTTCAAATTGTGGTCTGTTTGTTTTGTTTCAGGTATGCGATTGGAAGAAACTTTCGTAATAGTATTTTGTGCGGTAAGCGAATTTCCGTAAGTTTATTTCGTGTTATTATAATACATGTTTTATCATATCGAAGTATAATTAAACTGCATATTTTATCGCAAATAAACATTTAGCCTAAATCACGATTTTTTGTAATCTTCGCGCGTCGTTCTATGACGATTTAATTTCAAATTTGGCACGATTTCAATTGCGTTCACTTTTGTCGTCACAAAGAAGCTTTTATGGCTCACTATTCTGTAACAATATATGAATGTTCACGAATTTTGAGTATTTTTAAGTTTGCTGACGGTTCTCTACAACCATTTCCATTAGTCTGCAATTTTTTTTTGCATAACAACTGCCGTCGATTTTCAAGCTTCAAAAAAAAGATACGCTTTGTTCAGAATATCTTTGAAAGCGGTATTTCGGAAAAAACATGTGTTAATTAAATGCACATACTTCAGCGGTTGTTTCTGCGTGAAAAAGCATATGCAATTTTTAATATTAACGCATTATATTTGCTTTGTGTTTGACTGTTTTTATTGTTTTTTTTTCGTCACTTTTTTGCTAATTTTTTTTTTTTTTTTTTTTTTTTTTTTTTTTTTTTTGTGACTACAGCAGCTGCGCATTTCAATATTTCCGTCCAGAGTAACGTTACTCTCTATGCACAGCTTTTGGAGAGCTGTGTGCATCGCGCATAGGCGTGCACTTTTCGTACCGCACTTGAACTTGCATTGCACGAATGCCACTCCACGGTTTCCGTGCAAGCACTTCCTTTAACATTTTCCAGCAAAGTCCAATTTTAATTTTGTAGATGATATGTCGATGTCGCGTCGAGAGTTACACTAGCGAAATTAAAAAACATAATCTATATGATACAGAGATGAAAAACAACTATTTTTTTTTTTTTTTTATATCGCGTATTGTAAAAAAATTCACATAAATTCGAGTCAGCTGCGTTACGAAACTAAAATGACGCAAAGCACGATTTATATTATAATTAATTTTCTAATTTTGAATAGTAGTAATTTGATTGATTGAAATTTAATTCCGCCTGATGACGTTCCCTAATTTTATGTGTATGTAAACTGATGTAATTTTGATAAATTATTACCGCAAAATTAATCCGTCCGCCTGATTGATGTGAATTACAAACACGGACAAATATAATCAATTGTATTAGCAAGTAATTAATCTTGAATCATGTGCGCGTTCA
Organism: Pseudomyrmex cubaensis; assembly: GCA_014825685.1. Classification (NCBI taxonomy): domain Eukaryota; kingdom Metazoa; phylum Arthropoda; class Insecta; order Hymenoptera; family Formicidae; genus Pseudomyrmex; species Pseudomyrmex cubaensis. The sequence goes on along the minus strand of QVOA01005931.1, from coordinate 28,889 downwards.
TGAAGCGACATTATTAAACACGGCGCGCCCAGAAACCGAAAAGAGAAAATTCAAAGTCAATAATTCCGCTTGGTGCTGTTAATTCACACGAAAGTTTGAAAAAAAAAAAAAGAATCTCACAATTAAAATTCTGTTGACCTTAAAAAGCAGCAAATGAAAAAATGTGAAATAAAAAATAAAATATTAAACGTCAAACAACAAATAACTTAACAAATAGATAAATTTTCGAAATATCTAGATTTTTTGTAGTCTTTTCAGTTTTTAATATTTTATCGTTGAATGTTCTTTTTTTTTTTTGCTGTCTCATTTTCTGTCGTTAAAAAGTAACGCGAGAATTCACATCGCGTGGTCGCAAATAATAGGGAGATCAAAAAATGATAAAGTTTAAATTTACATTCACGCATTTCGTAGACGTAAATATGTCGGCGCGATACATCGGCGTGATGTATTATCGTTTGCGAACGTAACATCAGAACATCTATCACGACACAGATCCACGACGAGCGGCAAAGCGGAAGGTAGGATGAGGGAGAGATCTTCGGGTATTATCGAACAACGCCATTGTCCACGTTTAATGATTGCCGAACGAATTGGCTGGCGGCGATATATTTTGTCATCCAGGTCGTCGAGTATACGCACACGCATAGTTCGTAACGAGCCCGGGGCTGACGTATTTTTAAGCAGCCTTCATTTATCACGCTACCGTGTAAACCCACCTATGATTCAATTTGAAACACGACGGGCCGTTATAAATTGGGTGGTCGGTTTATTCCGATCTATGTTTTGACCTCGCCGATAATGCCAATCGAGTAGCATTGGATTACTGCTGATACGGAAAGGAAGAAAGAATAGGAAGTTAGTAGTAGCGAAAGAAATTGATTTCTTAGGACTATTCGCTTTTATACGGTAATGTATAATAAATAAAAAATAAATAAAAAAAGAAATAGAAAAAATACAATTAAAAAATAGAAAAAATACAATTCGTCACTTATGTATAAGTCACGTAGAAGAAAATTTAAACAAATTTAAATTTAAAAGAAAATTAATTAATTAAAATTTACGAACACCAGATGTCTCACATATTGCTTTTTCTTTACAATCCATGTTAGACGATGTCTCTGTAAGCATTTTGATCTTAAATTAATTTAGAATTACTTTTTTTTTTAAACTATACATGCTCTTTTGCTTTAGACACATATTGTGAAACGTGCTTGAACGAGCCGGCGTGTTTGCCTCGTTCTAGAGTTCGTTCAACAATTCTTGTCGACACGCCACATGTCGTGTCGCTCGCTCGCGGGCTCAGTGGCTCGTGTTAATAATCCACGGAAGCGTGCACTATCGCCAAAGCGAATTCCGGACCTAACGCTAATTTAAATATTAAGCCATGCGAGGCTAATGTTAATAACAGCGACTCGTTATCCGCGTGTGCGCGCGCACGTACAGTAGGTATTCCCCGCCTGCGCACAGTTACATTTACATAATCGTATTCCGCATCCCTTTTTTTCCGCGTTTATTCGCTACTTCCTCTTCCGGCACAGCGAATAACGAAAACACGCCCGTTTGTTTCTCGAGTTATCGTCGAGTTTTTGGAGAGCTTGTGTTCTTTATGTGACGTGTATCATCAAACATATTGTACGTGACGCACTTTACACAGACCGTCACCATATGATGAAATTTTAACCTGGATTTTGCGTCACAGGTGATTGTTTATTCTGTGAATTTATGAAACATGACACTATAGATGGTGCAATCTTTTAAAATAAAAATAGTTTATTGGAATAATTAAGATATTCAGAACGATAATTATCACACATCGCTGTGCGTGACACAAATCGTTGAAGATTGATTGTAGCTACAAAAACGGCCTGATTGCGATGTAATGTATCAAGCGCGTGTATCACGGTTGATAAATTTATTAATTTTTTCATTTGACGATCGCGAGGTAGTACGATTACCTTTTTTCTCTCTTCCTTCCCCCCGCCTCTCTCTCTCTCTTTCTCTGAGCATGCATCATGGACGTATTTAATGCGCATTAAGCGAATTTCACAGTGCAGTATTCATGAATGGCCATCAGTACCGGTATTAAAGACAAATCCTTCCGGTATCCGGCAACTGCAATTGCATATGAAATATGAATGGCTGGAGTACGAGCAATCGCGCAATCCTTTCGATATTGATGGACGGCCGTTTGCGTGCAGTGTGATCGTTTTTCAATCGTCGTACATCCGTGAAAATCGTGCATCGGCAGCATGTGCTCGCGACAAGACACAATATGGAACAAATCCCGGAATCGGCGGATATCAATTTGCGCGAAATTATTACCGCATGACATTCTAGCGAAATTATAACTCGCAGAGCTGATCTCGCCCCGGGATGCGAAACTATAATTAACTAATATAGATGCATGAATCCTTTCGATAAGTAAAATATCATCGGAGAGATATTGCACGTGATACATACGTGCACATATGTAAAGGAACAACGTGGCAACTTTCGGAATTGTTTGTACGCGAAAAATAATTAATGTACATACAAAGCAAAATTTATAATAAGACTTATAGTTCAAATTATAATTCTTTTTTTTTTTTTATTGAACAAATTCAAGGTCGTGATGTAAATTTTATATTTAAAAAATTGTTTTGTGTACTTCTTTGTTAACTTTTATCAATGTTTTGTTGTTTTCAATGTTTGCTAGTTTTAAATAAATAATACATTTTCACATTTTTCATATAAGTTACAAACTTCTCTTTTTATTGTATTACGAAAAATTTAATATTTTTAGAAAACAACTTGTTTCATCATTTTTACCGTGAAAAGCAATCGCGATGAAACATGAAAGAAACTGAAAAATTCGTTGATAAAAAAAAACATGTGAAAACAAAACACGTCCGCATATACACAATTGTGACTGTTCTTTGTTTCTAAACGTTGAGATATTGAGAGAAAGCGCCTAAATGAACCTTTGGTGAGTCATAAACCGAATACATGCGCATAAAACCGGTAAATACTAGCATATATATAAGCGTGTACGCGCGACTGCACGATTAAAGTCGAACCGACGTTATTTGACTTTCGATTTCCACTTCGACAGCAGGATTAATAACCTGCTCGCTTAAAATACCGCCTATAATTCTTTCATGCATAAAGGATACATTTTTTATTGAACGTCTAAATTCACATTAGCTATAGCGGTGTTTCTCGCTCAACTGCTCGCTCGATTGTTCGGTTTACTTTCGTTTTCTACGACGAAATTGATGACAGCAGGCAGATGGATGTTGCTATAACTTTCGCCTCGACCAAAACTATATATTTATTTGATGTCTCAGTTTTTAGATTTCTTCACTTGTAAATATACTTGCTGCGCTATTCATTTATTTATTTATTGTTTTATAAGTAATGCCAAGTGATTGGATTTTACGATCAAAAATATTTTATGGAATAATTGTTATATAAATGTATAATATATTATGCAATTTTGGTGTGGATTGCGAACTGATAAAAATAATTTCTCGCGACTCTTGAAAGAATGCATTTGTTTTTTTTTATATATATTTTTTGATTACATATTTTTATTGGTTACAAATGATAATGCGACAATTATAAATATAAATATCTCGAAACAAAATTTATATGACTTGACGACACATGGCTATATTTCTCAATTAAACTTGCCAAACATTTTTTTTTGTACTAAAAACTGATTAAAGCGACCGTTGATACCTGCACGAGATACACTTGGTGACATACATACTATGTATTTCTACTATGTAGAAAAAAAAGGAATGAACTGTCTTGGGAATCGTGTCTCTCGTCATGCCGCGATATGTGCGGATCGCTCCGGCTTTATCTGATGTAACCGCGACATCTCGTCGTCGATCCCGACGAGGCGTCGCTACATGGACATTTCTTCGTGCAGCGCTTACAAGTAGAAATAGTCGGCTATGGACGGACCGGACGAACGGATGTGAAAACAGGACAATTAATCTTGCTGACGCTAATACAGTATCGGTATAATTAGCTCGTCTTTTTCCCTTTTTTCTCCTCGTAGCTTCCGATATTTTTCCGATCTCTCGAAAGATCTGCACGGAATCATAACAAGCTTCTCGTTCTTAATGCGTAAAGAAATAAAGTTTGATTTTTTTATAATATACAGCGTAAATAATAATACTAAATAATAATACTAAATAATACGTAAATAATAATACTAATAATTATTTTAAATTATTATACATTTAAAACTTTTTAATTTTTGTCATCAATTAATTTCTTACAAATATTAATTTCTCTTTTTATCTCACGATTTTGCCAAATTAGATGTAAATAAACTAAACTTTCTTTTTGTTCTTTCTTTTTTGAAATCTTTTTTTTCGCGATTTTGCCAAATCAGATGTACACTAAACTTTCTTTTTGTTCTTTCTTTTTTTATATCTCTTTTTTCTTTATTTAATAATATTAATAGCCAAAGTTTCGTAAAAAACCAACATTTTGATATGAATGTTACGAGTAAACTTATACTTTCAGTTTTGCGAACACACATCGTGTTCAAATCGAATATATAAATTCGACACCCGGAACATAGTTATGTATAAATAGGCTTTTATTATGTTACGATCTTTAGCCCTTTTGATACGGCGGTTTTTGCCGTTGGACGTTCCCACTAAACGAGACGCCGCACCAAAAGTGTACACATTGCGCGCGGACAGTCTTCAGCGTTCGGCGCTACGTCTTACACTTAAACAACGCCGCTTTGACAATGCTTTTTGGAAAAAAACAAGATAATATAAAACAAAATATTTATAATTTTTAACATATTCATATATTTGTAAAATATGTGTATATAATATATTTGTATAACATTTATATATTTAAAATAATTTCAAATTTATTTATAATTTCTCTAGAACCTATTTTATGAGAGTTTTATATTTTCTTAACAAAGATCAAAACTGCAAGTTCAGTGTAAACATACAAAGTTTTGTGGAGAGCGACTATAATCGCTCGTCGTATATACAAAGCGTCGTGTGGAGAACAACTATAGTCGTCCGTCGTATCGAAACGGTTAGTTATGGTCGGGCTCTAATAGTGGTACGCAACAGACACACAATACACCGTTATATGTTCTATCCCGACACACTTACACAAAGAAAGAAGTCAGATGTGCGGATTGAGCGAGACAGTTCGGAGACGCAGACAGGTCAACGGGCTTTGTCGATTATGCTATTTCGCTATTCTCACTCTCGTCGGTTTTTTTAGGTCTCAATTACCAAGGACGGAATCTAACGATTTAAGCGAAGAATTAAGAATAAATGAAGCGAGAAAAATGATAAAAAATTTCTGTTTTCTTTTCGATTTCATATATTACAAAATAATTATGTTTATTGTATGTTTACATCATAATGTAATTGTAACCATACAATAACGGGAACGCATAACTATTTTTATTTGTAAGATAAAATATAAGTGTGAGAGAGGGGGAGAGCGCTAGAAATTTAGAAATGTCGGCCTCTTAATCCATGTTTATATATATGACTTAGATCATCTCAGAAATATTTTCTTTTCATCAATTAAGTTTGTTTTTGTTGTTATCTTTCTTGGATTTGACCGGTTTAGAAATAGACTTAGAACCATTGTTTATTGATATTACGGTCTTTCAATGTTAATACTATTATTCGCTAAACCATTGTTATTGGTTGGTGTTTTATTTATAGATTAGGTTATACTTTATTTAGGTTTATGGTTGTTTTTCAAAGCACTGTATAGATCAGTTAACGCGAATCACTGTTGCAGAAAATGTATATGGTTGTGAAAAATCGGCAGTGGTTAAGAACAACTCGATGTTGCAAAACATTAGTCTGACGTGAAGAGAATCGGCAGTGGTTCAGAACAGCTTGGCGCCGCTAGTCTGACTTGAAGGGTGAAGGGATAAAGGGAGATCAGATTATAATTATTATTTATTAATTTTATATTATTAACTTTTTGCCTTTAGACCTCAAAGATGATTTACGAGTAAGACAGATTGGGTCTGTAAGACTCACGCTATTTTAAAACCGAATATTTTTGCAAACAATCAATAGTTTTAAATTTTGTTTCTTTTTAATCAAAAGTTTGAATAATTCTGCGTCGTAAAAAAAACAACTTGAAAAAATCCCTCGTAGTTTTGAAGATATAAGCGTTAAAAAAAACTTCTTTTTTTTTCTAAAAACGCCAATGCGCAATTTTTGAGTTGGTCTAAAAGACCTATGTCTGCAGGTGAAGGATTAATTTTATATTTGATTTAGATATGCTCTTCAAATATTAACCGCTGAGCTGAATGTAAATTAAAAATTTAGGTTTTGAGTTTTCTTCTTAAAGCAGGATAACTCCGGGATTTGAGCCGCGCCGAGTTTTATGTCGCATAAGTCAGAAATAGGAGTAAAAATAATTTGCGTGCAACTACTTTGTTACATGTTTTTATGTTAGTATTATGTTGTGTTTTTTTTGTTAACGAAATGAATGAAGCTATTGTCAATTTAATCGACTTGTCAGCGTGATAAGTAGCGCAACCATATTTACGGATATATAAAATGATTACTACAAGGTTTATCAAATGTTTAGCAATTATTTTGCAATATATAAGTGTAGAAGGATAATAAAGGATGGAGTATAGCAAATTACAACTATGTAGCTCCTACATCCTTTATTCAGTTAGCGGTATATTCCATCTTATTTATCTTATATATCTCACCAGTTTGGAATATTTGGCAATTTTATCATGTAGGATACTATGTGCCTATGTATATACGTCGTACTGCAGCGCTTGCGTCTGCGCGGGCATGCGCAATATTAAACTTTTATCCAGCGAGCTAACCTCAGCATTCTCCTCATACATTTTTGCTACTCTTGTCTATTATTTATTACTAATACATAAGGTTTGTTCCAACATGCTCCTATTCACTCCAACGCGTTTTAACAGCAAATTTGATAGCCTGAACTAGGGCGCACTGAATGCGACTTTTTTCATTGAAAAAGTTCATTGAAAAAGTTTTGAAGTTTTATTGAAGTTTCATTGAGAAAAAGCGAACAAACCTATAATGTTAATGCATAATATTGATGTGTTTTATATAAGTAAAGAAGATGGAAGATTATTGGGAGAAAAAAAATGTTTTGCAGAGAGTTTAAATTTTTTCTATGAAAATCGTACTTTTATCTATACATGGTTAAATAACCCATTCTTATGAGATATATGGCAAAAATGCAAGGGTTTTTTAAAGTTTTGTTTGAGATATAAGGAATAAAAGTTTTGTATTCGTAATTTTTTTTTAATAGTAAGACAGAGTTTTTATTAGTATAGTTTTTGTCTTTAACATTGTAAGTACTAAATGATTGATAAATTAAATTTTTGATAGGTGCGGCTCATATATACCAGAGTTATCTTAATTATTATAACTAGCACTCACTATATTGTCGAGGATTGGAACAAATACATTCGTAATTTTTTCATAATGAAGCGATAATCACAAAGTTGAACTCGATTGGTCAGGATATAATTCGGCTATCTCTTTTTGTCGGCACTGTTCACTTGATCAGCGGTCACAATTTCACTTTACACACAAACTGAAGCTTTGTCAAACTGACGATAAGGCTAACTGCATTGACTGATATCGACTGACGCTATTGACTAACTGTCACTCTAGATTTAAGATTTGCCGCTTACATCTAATGATCTAAGGGCGTCGAATCTTTTGACTCCTCCAATCAAATTTCGAATATTGATTACCTTTCTTCTTACTCTGCCAAGTTTTGATCTATGATTCGCAAATTCGAATTAGCGAGAGCGCCAATAGTTTGACGGTTGCCAAATCGGCCGGTTAATTTTTTGTTGTTTAAGATTTTTGCTATCGATAAATCTTTGTTTAGATCCGCGTTTACAACTTCCGTTTTTTAATGTTGGTTTCGAGTTTCTTTCCAGAGATAAGACCAGACTTCTCTGAATGCCGTGTGACTCGCTCAAGTAGCGCACAACTACCTGTTGTCAATTTGCATCTTTTTGCGAATCGGTAACCTTATCTATTTATTATTGTTCGCTCTGCTCGATCTCGTTTTTCACGCGCGAACTGATCAGAGATTTATTTCAACCTAAGTTCTTTATCCTCTGTCCAAGAACTCGTTTCTTAAATTACTTCTTACAAGAATTTCAAACGAGCAAATTTAATTAATATTTTATTGCAAATAAGGATCGTGAAGTCCAGGACGTAACAATTATATTACTTTCGTGTATGTAATGAATGATTCTCTATGTTAACTATATTAACTATAGTGTATAAATTGTTAAGAAGAAATTTAAAATTGAGAAAAATCTTGAAGAAGAAATAGTAAGAGCGCGGGATCGCGTTTATATTTCATTAGTATAATGACCGTTATATTTTAAAAATTGCAAACATATATTGAGTTTTTAATTAAGTTGATTATATATAAATATAATTACGTGCTGTATCTCTCTCTTACGAACGATGCGCAACTAACTTAAACATATTTTAAGAGAAAAAAACAATTACTATATATATAAAATATTTTCTTTTAAAAACTTGATCTGTGAAAAAAATGGATGCCAAATTTGTCAAGAAAGACAACAATAAATAACTCGCTTTTTTGCTTACGATTGCACGTATCTCGTTTTTAAAATTAGAGTTCTACTTAATATCACAAAACGACAGAGTCATTCTTCAAATAACAATTGTCTCACGCGCGCGATTTGGAAAGGATTTACATATGTGTCGAAGGAAAATGGATCGCGCGATGAATTCTCAAGATAATTCTCGAGAATTCTCGAGAATTATGGATGCGATAAGCATTTTTGGATTACACAATCGAACATCAGTGAAGAAATATTATTAGATCATCTTCTCGTTTAATGATAAGCCAGACAGCGCGATTTCAACAATGAAGTATTAATGAAGCAGATAATTAAAGTGTAGTTAAGCACTTATTATAATAGCGCATTGACAATATGCTCGTATGCTATTATCAATTGAAGTTAATGATTAGGCGAGACCAATGCGCGTAACGAGCTGTTATGTAATACGGCGAAGAAAAAACTCGAGATCAAATAATTGGACGCGCTCGGATAATTATTGGTCACGATATCGATGCGCGTTCGATAAGTATCTTTAATTACAATTGAATAATAGACGTGCTCTAATGATAGAGACGTTGCACGAGCATCTTAATTAGGTATATTACGTAGGCAACATGTCAGACCATATGCTAATTCCGAGCATGTTGGCCACTATCTTTTCTTTTTCAGAGAACTCATCATTAGCAACAAGAGAGATCTTGTATACACCGTATGTATAGATATCGATCGAGAATAATTTAATTAACTCGTGATTATTAATTGCATCGTGCGCGCGTATTGATGTAGGTATTGAAATTTTACATATGAACATTGTCATACGTTATAAATATCTTGAATTTTTTTATTATACAATAAATAATAAGGAAAATATAAAGTTTATTATAACATATGATAGTTATCAATTTAGATTTGTGTAGTAATTAATCAACAATCTTTTTGTATGAAATCGCAAATCGTTAATTTTACTTGAACGCACGACAGAAGGATCACGTTTATTCGCACTTGATAATATCGCTATTTCCAACTGTAAGTATTATCGATTAATCAATCTTAATGATATCGATAATCGCTAGTCAGCGCAGTCAACGAGGGATAATTTATCGCGTTTTTCGCGATGGGTGCGGAGCCGAAATTTCATCTCGGCGATCGCATTTGTTTATCCTCTCAGAGTTCGCTGCGCACTTCTCTAGTCCCTAAGTGGTTGATTTATATACCACGTCCGCATAGAGTACTCCGGACCATGAATCAAACGAACGGAACCGGTGATTTAGACTGCCAGGGAGTTATTTGTTTATTTATGTGCGTTTCTATCTCGCGCGAAAGCCGATTTCCGCGCGATTATCTTGTACCGCGCTCGGGCACGTTGCGTGTTATCGGCATATATTACACGCTTCAAAGTGCATCTTCCAGCGTTTTCGTTCGTTTGGCATTCTGGAAGTGCCGTTACTCTCCCCGATTCCGATCGTCCAGTTTATCGAAGATCCCCAAAGAAGACTTTACCAAGCGAATCTTCAAAGTGATTCGGGTACTGAATTATTGCGTCTGTAATTAAAGACGTTGCGAGCGTCTTGTCGCGCTTTTCATCGTGAAGCTATAAATTTTCCTTACACGCTTACGAAATGTGTTTTATGTTTGAACGTTATCTGCGCTATAATAGATTATATTTTCTTTGAACTTAAACAATTAAAAAAAAATAAAAGAAACTTAAATATAAATAAAGACGAGATGCTTGAATTTCAAATAAGAATTAAAGTCAAACTTATGTTAATTTTATTTATATAATTATTAATTTTGTTTTTATAATTTTTGTATTTTTCTTTTGTTACGCGTAAATCGTGTAGCACGCTATTTACTTAAAAAAATAAATAAATAAATAAAAATGACAACTTCTATTAATATGTCTTTTCAGTGTTACATCCGAGTACAATCTGCCATTGCTATTTTTTGTCTGACTATCGCGATTGTCATCACGATATTTCACGCGCTTATTTCATGCTGCACGTGCGTATTAGGCGCGCTTAATACACTATAATCATGTATTGAAATTCTCAGACGAACTTTACTGCAGAATCGTATTCGGCGTGCTAAATCACTTGTCATACGACACTAGATTCATTGACGAAGCTAGAACGAGAAAATAGGTTGTTGACTGAAGATGTAATCATGTTGTCAAACCGGGACACATACAAACTTCTCTCTCTCTCTCTCTCTCTCTCTCTCTCTCTCTCTCTCTCTTTCTTTCTTTCTTTCTTTCTTTCTTAATCTGTCATGATTCGTTAACGAGACAAAATAGCGTCATAAACGACATTCTAACATCCGATCGAGATATTCTTACTATTTATCTTGTGTGTAGGCACGTATATAGAACAGATTAATAATGTACCATACTAATGTAATTACACGATAAATATGTGCATACAAATTTATTTTGACATCGATAATTTTAAAACAAATACTTTTGTTTTACACATTAGCGAAAATTCGAGTAAAATTTCCTTTTTAATTCTCTGTTTTAGAAAACTTTGTACATCAACGTTAAAATATTTTTAAAAATTATGAAATTAGATATTCAAACACACGTATATTTCATTTAAATAAAATAAATAGTGTTTACATTGAAGCTGATTTGTGGGCCTATTTCTTTAATTTAATATATTTGTTATCACCGCGAGTGATACTCTGAAATTTCTCAATTCAAGAACTTTAAATTCTTTCGTACACATTGAGTAACTGCACTCGATCGCCTTTTAACACTTTCCAGACTGCGCGTATAAGAGCTTTCCCTCGAGCGCAATTGATTTATACGCGTGTCGCGTGGCGCGACGGGCACACGCTATCGTCAGAAAGTAGGTAGCAGTGGAGAGAAACGTGGGCTCGTGATTTAGCACGCCCGTTTTGCTCCCTTATTCGCCTCGCGGCCGCGAAGAGGAAAAATGTTACGCCCGGACGTTTTCCCAACATTTACAACGAACGCGCGGCGCTAACTGCTGCGTGAATAATGCGGTTGCTACCTCGAAAGGGCGTCATTTTCGCACGCCGTCGGTTTCCGCCGCCCTCGCGCGCGATGCCGCCGCGCGCATTATATTCTGTCGCTGGCTCACGAAAAATGGGATCCATGATGGTGGTAACAAACGCGCGGGGGACACAAGGTTCTTGGTTCTGAATTTTTTTTGCGGTTTCGTTGTAACATTGCTGCATAACGCATTCCTCGGCGTGCAATATAAATCCGTCCGGGGTGGATACGAAGTTACCGCAATCAGACGTGAGCTACATTTAAGTGGAAATATTTTCGTTTCTTTTTGCAAATTTGCTTACTAATTTGTTTATTAAAAAATAGAAAAAAATAAAAAATACATGCAAATCTTTTTAATTTTACTGAGAATTGAATTCTTTATTTTCTGATACTTGCTATGAAGGTGTGATCATTTATTTTATAATAATATATGTGCACATAAAGAATTTACATATTAATAATCTAATCTAATTTACAGCAAAAGTACTTATTTTATCTTGAATTACTTACGCGCTGATAGCATCCCGTTATCGCGCGAATATATATACCCGTATAACACGAGATCGATAAATCTTTGTACGTACAAATTGCACGCGCAGATGGCGAAATTAATATCCAATGAATAATGTGTAGCGTACGCGTATCTTGTGCGCGCAGTGTCCGATCGACGCTTCCGTATATAATTTATTCCGGGTTAGACGTCTTCGGTACGAGACAGTTACCACTAGATCTCTGCGGTGATATGACGTTTATGGAAGCGAATGACGCTCTCGGGAAAGACATGTTCATCTCGAAGATACGAGCGAGCGTACTTTTCACAACGACATTGCCCCGCATGCGCGATAACACGAAAAGTTACGGCATCGTTTGGAGGATGGATACGTAAATAGATATACCTACATATGTGTGTATAAATTTAGTTTGTTATTGACAAGGTATGCATCATCATTAGTTATCCCTAATGGCAATGCAGCAGTTTAAAAGGAAATCTAAATCAAACAGCTATTGCATATTATTATATTACATGTAATTATTATATTACATGTAATTTATTAAATTACATTTTTTCAATATATTATGTGTGTGATATAATAAAAATTAATACAATATGTATGTGATATAATAGAAATAAATTCTTTTTATAATAATATATTTACAAGCTTCGCGTTTTTTAATCGTTACACATTATAAAAAATGATGTTCGAGCTTGGTTCGTTGTGCGATTCGAAAAGACTGTCTCGAAGGCGGCTATATAGAAAACGGAATGAGCGAGGTCTCCACGCACGTCTTTCTCTTCTGTCGAGTGAGTTGACCACAGAGACCACGTTATTAGTAAATAAAGACGCGAGGAAATTCTATTTGCGGGCAAACACGCCGCGGCGGCCGCGCTGTGTACAGAACCCTCGACCACGGCCATCTCCGGCCTCTCCTATTCGAGTAATGCACTCGAGGAAGTGCCCGCGCGAGTCTCTATGCGCTTTCTCGGCTCCTTTATGCGGCGCGCCGATTTCCAGGGATAAGAACGAAGAGAGAGAGAGAGGAGAGGAGGAGGAGAGGGACATTTCCCTTTATCTGTGACGCGACGTAAACGTTTTCGTGAGGGCTCTCGAAAGAACGTTCCGAAGCTCTCCTCCCGTCTGGCCAGTCTCTGGGACGAACCACTCTCACGTCCGAGTAAAGCTGACGCTTTCGCTCGATCGACTGGATGACTTGAGTGTTTGCGCGGCGATCGATCGGTAATTAGCGGATTAGCGTTGAAAGCGATATTTATTTTAAAAATCACAAATATATATTGCGGAATAAAATATTCGAGAGGAAATTATCTAGATAAATAATAGATATCTGAATCAAGATTTCAAGTAAATTATTTTTATATAAATTTAAACTTGCTCTTTTTTTTACTGAAGAATACCATCTCATTATTATTACAGTTACGTATTGCGATAGAAGTAAAATTAATTTCTTAGTTTATTCTTTCCCGCGTCGTTTACAGTGCAAAAATCTCAGTCTTTCGGACGAATATAACGAGCCGAATAAAGTGCTCGTTGATATGTGTCTTAGGTACTTAGTTATCTTACACGGCACCGAGAGACGCGCCAAGCCGACTGGGAGCCGGCGATAAATTCTCCTGTGGTTTTAATTTGCCAGAGAATTCTCGCCACGCGGAAAAACGAGGAATAAAAAGTAGGAGATGAGAGGGGGGAAGAGACCAAGAACAGCCAGGTATTAAAACGGTCTAGGCATGTATAGCCGCAGTAAATTATATCGTTCTCGCGAGAGAGCGCTCCGCGCGACGGTTTGCATTGGTGCTTGCAAAAAGTACGCCGAGGGCAAAACTTTCGGATAGAAACGTATAGCCACTTGAGATTACTTTTCCTCTTTGTCGGAACTGCGTGTCACACCCGGGACACATGTATATCCGAGACAAATCGCTTCAGAAAATTAGATTTTATATGTTTACCAATATCGTTATTTATTCGCGTCGTGTTATTTTTCCTCTAATTAATTTATAAATTATTAATTTTTTAATCACCAAGTTTTCTCGAACATGTGACATATATTACTTATTATATATATACATTATATATGTATATATATAATAAGATTAAATCGACCCATAATTTTCTCAGCAAGAAAAAAGTAAACAGAATATAAATGTGTAGGTTAAAAATATCGATCCTCTTTCTCTGAAATTCTTCATTTTGCACGCGATCAATTGTTGCGGGATTAAAGATTATCCCTCGGCATGGTCTTTTTCCATGGAAAGGTAAGGAGCACCGATTTTAATGAAAGTTCCCGTTTCGAACAATCTTGTCGGACGAAACGAGATGAGCCATAAGCCCGTAACAATGGCGAAGAGGGCATGTCTCCTCGGTTCGTGTGCTTCTCTTGTCACACTGAATTGTCAATATCTTCGTTTATGATGGTTATTACTGTATTATGATAGTCGCTCTCTTTTATCCTATATTATATGATACAGATTTTCTTTCGAGACAAGAAAGGAAACTATGAAGTTTAGAATAAGAGAGATTTAGAAAGAGAGATTTCTTTGTTTTCTTTTATCAATAAGTATGACCTAATATGGCTGTGATGGATGTAATGTCTAATGTGGCAATTAGCAAACTGAAATATTTCGTTGTAGACGTCATCGCGGAATTAATTAATAGAGCAAGCGCGTATAACAATGATGTTAGCGAATAGATAATTGCTGAGAATACGACAGCATTATAATTAACATAAGTGGGGACAGGTAGATTGTCATATCTTGTCATATCTTGTCAAATGCGTTATCTTTTTAATCGTAGCGATAGTGCAAGACACATAGATGCGTCGTTATAAATATAGCGCACGCGCGCGCGTGTGTACATACGTGCTTCGCAATTATAACGTTCGATTTTCGTTAAAAAACAAATCACACCGTTATGTTTGCGGTGTAATTTCGTGTTTGCAAATATCGATGTAAAATAACGTGTTGCGATTTATTGTCTACAATATCTTATCTTCGGTACTTTTCGACATAAATTTGCTTTAATGTGAATTTATTATTTTGCTTGAACATTAAATTTCGCATATACGAGCCAAATGGAAGAACGTACAGTCTATGTCTCTCATCTTGTCTCGTCTCATCTCTCTCTTTCTCTCTTTCTCTCTTTCTCTCTCTCTCTCTCGTCGGTTTTATTTTGCGGGATTACAATTACCTGAACAATTTATAACGAGATTTCCAACGAATCGTATGCGCGCGGTACGTGCGCGCACAGGAGAAAATATCATAGTAATAAAACGCAAGGGGAGAGAGATATCGCGCACTCCCGTATAATAATTAAAGGATAATAGCCTCCCACGTAACACGAGACTCGCTGACAATTTGCATATTTTTGGGAAAACGTATTTTTCAAATTCTTTTTAAAGGTAGAGGATTAAATGTGTAACGTGTACGCGCGCGCGATATTTGAAAAATAATACAAGAATAAAATTTTTTATTAAAGTAAACAAAGTGTTACATAAAATATACACTTTACTGTATACGGAACAAAGGAGTTGAGCTAACCTTTTGAAATTGATATTGTATTTGCATGAAGGTTGTTAACATAAATTTGCACTTTTGTGACTGAATCCAGAACACATCCAAAGATATTTTAACAGCGATATATGTACATATCTTTTTTTGTGCGTTATAACAGTTCGGAACGCGGAATATTTTAACTGCGTAATTTTGTCGACCGTACACACGTTTCGGTTTTTGATCTTGGAAAAAATTACAGCGATAAAAATTCTGAATAAATCGTCGGGCGATGAAAATCTCGTAAATCGGCATAATCCGCGGGATCGATTTTATCCCGACGATGTTCGCTACGTGCAGTGCTTACAACGCTTACAGCTCAATAAATTTATCGGATGGAAACGTAAACGTAACGCTTTCACGGACGCGATTTAATTAACATTCTCGCTGCGGTAGAATGAGCAGACAGGCGAGCGAGCATTGAGTTTGGTTGAAAAAATATATGAGGAAAGAAAATGCAACCTCGCCTACGTCGAGACGCGGTCCGATGCGGACGATCGAGTCGGCAGGTCGAAGATCATCGTAATGTATCTGTCAGCCAACGATGCACAGCGACGATTATCGGTGATCTTTTGTTTTCGCAATTGAGAGAATAGCCAACATATATTTCTCAGAATGGAAACAAACTTTGCTAAATTTTATATAACTTCTACGAAAAAGAGTTTTTTTGTCAATGTTATCCGGAATTATTTTGTAGACTTATAACGGTTATTACCTGTATCCGAGATACAGGTATCTTCGTTGACGGCGTCGAGAAACTCTTCTCTTTTGTTCAAGTGCGAGGTAAAGAGGAAAGAGTTTTTTTGAATATCAATATGTTATGTGGTACCCATTGTTTGTGCGGTAATATCTTTTTAGTCTTTTTAGTCTCATGACCTGCGCTCTATTGAATACATGCATAGTTCGTATTGCAACAATAATCATTATAAACACACATTAAAAAAAAATGTTATAAAATTGAATTTTTTTTTTTTTTTTTTTAAAGAGATACAAATCACGTTGAAGGACTAAATCATTATCTAAATGCGAAACTAATTGCAATTGTCTAACCTTCTTTATTGTAAGAATGTACAAAGTAAGTATGATATGTACAAAAAGAAGTAATGTAATTAATATGAATTTGTTACGTACGTGTTTGACTTTGCTTTACGCGCATAAATCCACAAACAGTCGCTCTAGTCTAATGCCATTTTCGCATAAATCTCGATCTCTCTTTCCGCAGATGCGCGGTATCGATCTCGCGGCTTGCAAGGCGCGCGCTTCAGCGTCAGTCGCTATTGTTCCGGTGGATACACGATGTATACACACATATACCAACGTCACAACGTCTTTCCAAATTATGTAAGTTTCCGCGCGAGAGACGTGAGCGGTTCTCACAGCAACGGCAGCGAGCTCCTTTTGTGCATTCTCTACCTAATTGTTTCCGAAACAAAGCGCCTTTAATAAATAAGAGTCATATTGCGTAAGGAAACGTGCTGAACGTCGTGGTTTTGCGCGGTGCCAATTACCTCCGGCTCCTATGTCTTTAGCTCGTACATTCCTCGCGGCATTCGACTCGATAGAAATGTTGCGAGAGAGAGAGAGAGAGAGAGAGAGAGACGGTGAGTTTGTTAATCCAAATAGATCTTGATATGCTCAAATTAATTACATAATTGTTACCAAAGTTCCAAAACTTTAATTAAGATTATGTTATTCGTGTGCTTTACAGAGAAACGTATATTCTAAATAATTAACTTCATTGACTAGTAATTTCGTAGTTATTATATTGTGTATTCAATAATATGTACATTTATACATGTAAATTAAATAAAATACAGGAATATTAAATAATATTTTTGTAATAAAGTATTTTGTGTTGCAAAAGTGGTATTTTGGTGTTAAAAAATTCATTGTATACGTGTGTGCATGTGTATAGAATTTTTAGTAAATTCATTATAGGAATTTCAATGAACAATATATATTGGTTTTATACACTAACATTTAACGTTTAACAAAATATGTAGTTTATAGGAGCTATAAAATTATTTCTATATCTTTCTCTACATGATTATATTTTATTTAATTCAGGAAGCACAAATAAAATTCCACGGAATATTTGCGGAAATATGAAAAAAATTGTTACTACAAGAATTTAAGCCACGTTGATTCTCGAAATATCCGAAACACTTTTCGCAAATGCCTGGGTCGTCTCTCTATTAGATCTATCCGATGTTTGTCCGTGAATTCCGGATTCCTGCGAAAATTCCCCGGATGCGTTCTGAGTGTCCTCCATTCGCATTCCACGAATTGATCCCTTGTCGTCGTCCCGCGACAGCGATCCAGCGCTCTAACAAGCTTACAGCCCGTAAACTTAATGTAAACTCGACGTAAATTTAACGCCCGTTTCACGTCCTGGATGCTCCGACTCGGCGAAGTTGTCGATGAATTAACTTATTTACGTGCTTCTTCGCGCGAAGTTAAAGATTTACATATTGTTCATGATATTATAATACATCGTTGCTCAGGAATAGGTACATCAAGACGTCAGCTTAACGAGACATACGATGTTGTATCAGTTCTCAGTGCGACTGTCATACAAATTATGGTGGATATTTCGTGTCACTGGTAGATTTGCAATTCGGGTCGGACGTGCGATAGATCGACAATAAATATTCGATCGATAACGCTGTCGATAGAAACGAGGTTGTAGACACCTTGACTATAAGATAAGCGTGTATTGGAACAACAACCACCGTCGCACCTCTCTCGAGCCGTTAGAGTGTGTTACGCGACACATAGCAAATATTGTAAAATAGAATGTATTAAATAAATTTAGTAAAATTAAAAATTATCGTTCGAAGATGTTCAGAATCAATTTATTTATCTAGTTAAAATTACATGCAGATAAATACACGCAACATATCTTTTTTTTTTGTTTTTTTTGTTTTGTTTTCTTTTCGCATTATAAATTCTTATTATAAAAATATCACATACGAAGAAGATATAAGACAAAAAACCATTTATAAGACGAAAAAAATCACAGCCATGTAAAATAAAAGTTTTCAAAAAAAATTCAGTTATTTTACGTTTTATTGAAGCTCGGTCGATGCTTTTTTGAATGATCATTGAATGCAAATTGATCGGAACTCGATTTTCGCCTCTTCTACCAGTAATAAATCTGCCTTTTTCTCTCATCTTTTCGTCGTTTCGTTCGCCCTCGTAAGCCTGTCGTGATGTTTTTCATCCGGACAGGAAGAGAGCACTTGGAGCACCGTCGGTCCGTAACTACGACCGCTTCGATGATGGTCTTGCCATCGATGCTTTCTCAGAAGAGAGGGTGATCGAGCTGGAAAAATACTTCGGCGAAAGTCCAAAGAAGTTGACCGATAGTACTCGGTCGGAACCGATATTCTATATTCGTTCAGATTTGCGACCACAGTAGTCGGAAGCGAACATGGGTTTTACGATGTTAAATGTGTAGAAAAAGATTTATATTTTTGTTGATTAACACTAATATTCTGCATTTTCTAAAAAAAAAAAAAAACCGTTGCTTAGGTATATAAATACGTATACATACACACACACACACACACATATATATACATATGTGATACATATATAAATTACTGCGAGACTATGCACTTTATTATGAATTATCTGATAAGATATACTGATCAATTTTGCGTTTACGAGTTACTTACAAAACCGATGTAAATAATATACATGCAAAAAACGATTCATGAAAAATAATATTGGCATTTTGATTTTGTGTTTACTGTATATATGGCTGTATGTGATGGTTTTTAAAATGATGATAAAACTCATTTAATTGCTGCGCGCGCACACACTCACACACACATATACATGTAATTGTTTGCGAATTGTTAAATTTGATCTGAGCTCTCGTGGATACAAAACTAAATATCTCGTACTACGCAAGTTTGTGTCATATTTTTTACTAGTGGAGCATATCATCGTCTTGAGAGTTAACAAGCGCTGTGAAAAATATAATGATCATTTATATCAAACGCACTTGTTTTATGCGAGGGAAACGCTTTATACTTTACTGCATCAACTTCGACGCGAGTGCTATTGTGCGTTATGGTCTATTTAGAGAGGTAAATTGTTTCCGCTCTAGCTATATTCCGCGCGACAGGAAACAAACCACTTCGAGAAAGTATCAGAGCGCAAGCGGCGCGCTTGCTTGGATTTTGTGATCGCGGTTCTCTTTTCGCGGACCGCAATTTTCCATGGCTCTCTCTGTTTCTCTCTCTCTCTCTCTCTCTCTCTCTCTCTCTCTCACATAATCCGTTGTTCGTCGCGAATATTCTGGCGCCTTTTATGCAGCTCGTTAACCCCGCACACCTGGAACGGCAGAAACGCCGCATCGCAGCCGGTTGCAACGTACATATGTATGCACATTGGATATCCACGTTCTCAGGAAGCTTGTCCATCGACGAATTTTTATCCGCTTAGATAAGACGAGGGATTTAACGGGTCATATAGATAGCATCTTTCTCTCTTTCTCTTTCTTTTCTTCTTTCTTTCTTTTTCTCTTCTTCTTCTTCTTCTTCTTCTTCTTCTTCTTCTTCTTCTTCTCTCTCTCTCTCTCTCTCTCTCTCTCTTTCTCTCTTTCTCTTTCTGTTTATATTTATTTCTGTCTCGTGCACAAAATTTGTTCGTAGATCCGTTATAACTGCAAAACTTTCGAATGGCTTTTGTAGAGTGACATAGAGCTTCTGCATTTTGTCGCTTAACTTCATGAGAAGAACGATGAGGAGCCCGGACGCGAACTATGCGGAAGAATGCGTCGCGGTAATCTCACGATAGTAACTACGCGAGCGGCGGCAATATTACGGAACATATTTCCCGTCTAATTAATGAGAATGTGTATGTACTTAAGAATAAGTTGCATCATTCAGTTTAACCTCGAAGGTTGAGGGTCAATGGGCAATCGACGTTCGGGATAATTATGAATTGTTGAAATGTTCCCAATGCACACACGCATATTATAAAGAGCACGTTTGTTCGTGCAAGTAAAGCGATATGTTAAAATATAGAAATTGTTTACTAAATAAAATATAAATCAATATTAAACTATTAATTTCTCTCTCTCTCTCTCTCTCTCTCTCTCTGTTTTCTAACGGAAATGTTCTGTAAAATATGACATTTTGTACTTTGCGGTTGGAGTTGTTATATAAAATATATGTTTATGGCAGCTCGTGAGCACGATTCTCACTCTGTCATAAGGCTATATTTCTAACGTTTCAAAATACTACGTGAAAAAATCTATGTGCGCGCGCAAAACGTCGCGCGCTAATCGTCGGGATAAACTCCGTGAGTTTTCTCGCCAGACTTCTTCCTCTTTTCTCGCGGTAAACAGTTGCCCACAAGAGACTACGAGCCTAAATAGCAGCTCTTCTCTGCCACAAGGATCACGGGCTTTCGAGCCGCGGCGGGCATTAACGTGAGTAACTGTACGGCCGACAGCTGATGCCGTTATCACGGCCCACGTAGGTTCCATCGTAGGGTCTCACATCGAGTCCCCCGTAGTGATTTTTCGCGGTCTTGAATAATCGTCCCAGGTGGGCATTGCGCGCACGCGCCTCGAGACCGGCTGATTCGTCGTTTGTCACGCAGTGCATAACCGGCAGCGTAACACCGCCGGTAATGACATTATACTGCGTGCTCTCACAATAATAATGATTGCCACGACGCGTGGGCTCTCCGACAAGCAGACTAGCGCGTATAACGGTAAAGCTCTTCGTATCAAATACGTTTCACTCACCTTCGATTCGTTCCTGAATCGCTTATATTATTGCTAAAATTTTTGGGACGTAATCGATCTGTTGACTTGTATCGAGCGATCTTGCAGTTATATTTTTATGAAACATCTGTTATAACACAAAATTTGTTTAAAAAGATTTTTTATCATGATCTTTTGACATGATATGATATAGGAATCTCAATCTTCTTTTTGTAAATACATACAAAATATCTAAAAAATTTTCCAAATCGAAGTGTGAGGGTAGATTGGATTAATCTGAACTGAAAAGTTACGTATCATTTTGCAAAATTCGCAATAGTTATTGAGTGATTATGCATGTGAGCGCGTAGGAAGCGATAATCGAGACTCTGTAGGCATATACGAGTTTCAGTTGTAAAAAAAAATAATTTATTTTATGCAATCCTCTAACAGTAAGAGGCAAAACAAATAAGCAAGCAATGTGTGACACAGCTTCTTGCGATCAGCTGATTTTCATAACTAAAAATCATACACGCCTACAGAATCTGCACCAATCCTACGCGTTTATTGGGTCATAAGTATTAATTAAGTACCCAATAACTATTGCTAATTTTGCAGAATGGTACATGACTTTTCAGTTCAGATTCAATCCAATCTACCTTCACACTTCTGCTTAGTCAAATTTTTCTCCTATAATAAAGATTATTCAGATATGTTTATTTTCTCATTTTTGTTTCCCCGAAAGAGCGATTCCTGTTTAATTGACAATACTTGTAAGATGATTATAACCATAAACAGTATTGCGGTTGTTGTTGTGCGATAAAGCTGAACATTGTTTCCTCCTAATTAAAACACCGCCGTCACGGTTACGTCAATATTATGTCGCGCGATGTAATGAAATTGTGAGGTTTTGAGGCGTACTCCGTGCGGCAAATTCCAAAATTACATTAATTCCGAAATTATGTTAAGTATGCATATATCAGCTTTCACGGGACGAAGAGTTGATATTGCTGGCTTTGGTTGGTGTAACTATTTGTGCCACAACATCGTACGCCGCCGGCGCGTAATTTCGGGCCAACTAGTTTACCGAAGTTTCTGTTAAACCTTCAGATTTCTACCCGTAATTACTTTGTTTTAATGAGTTTTTTGTTATTGTGAATTTTTCAATGAACGAGAAGTTAACACACGGCGCTCAGCAACACCTTGTTTGCGTTTTATCGCGAATTACGCGAGATTAATTTAATTCTGCTGTAGTAAACCAATGGTATGTACTGACATTATGCATCGTTACAAGAAGCGTTCCTCGTTAGAGGAAATATTATATTAAAAAATAAATTACGAAGAGTGGGAGAGAGAGAGAGAAAGAGAGAGAGAGGGAGAAATACAGTATCAAAACATTATAAAATTAAAAATATTTTAAAAATCAAATTAACAAGAAAATTTGAGACAAAATATTATTAGAGATATTTTTCGTTTCTCTGATGAAAGTAGATTGCAATCGTGCATCCGCAACGAGAAAGTTTTGTTAAAGAAAAAAAAATAAAATCTTGCTCGTCATTCATACTTGCAAACATATATTTAACGGGAGGAATTGCGCAACATAAAATTGCGGAACATCTGATGCTTAAAATCGTGGATCAAGATGTGGAAGAAGTGAAACGTGTAATCACGATTTTCTTGCTTTCCCTTCTGCGTAACGGTGGCCAGACAGTTGAGTTACCTTCGTGTCAAGTAAACTTGACACAGTTGACAGAAAGACTTTCTATCATATAAAATAAGAAAAATGATAATGCCGAGTACATAAGAAAATCGAAGTTCTTGAATTTCTAAACTGCCGTTACGGAATCGATTATTTCGCGGCATCCGATATTTCATTGATAATTTATTTCGTGCCACTTTTTCTTTCAATCTCGGTGAGTCGAACTCGGTGATGTCCTCTTTCTCGTATGTGTGATGATGGATGCGCCGCACGGGACACAACACGGGACAAGACAGGACGGAACACGCACATACATATTATTTCAGGAGCAGTGCGAGGTCAAGTGTCTAACTCTAACGGAGAGGATCATCGCACTGCTGACGTGGATGTACACGGGCTTACGTCACCTTCCTAGGCTCTATAATAGCAGAGGAAATCTTCAAAGTCCTTGAATATGCGCGTGATGCTCGGGGTCAGTTTACGTCATAATTTTAACTTTCATTCTGTAAAATAATCTCGGGTTGAAAGTGCCACATAAATACTGAGTTCACATTTACGTCTACATTTATGATACGGAAATGTAAAATTACTCGCTTCTCTCTCTCTCTCTCTCTCTCTCTGTCATAAGAGAGAGAATGCGGTATTCTTGGAAAAATTAAAATAAAGTTGATAATTTAGAATACAGTGATTTACTATACTCTTCTCGAGAAATCTATTTATATTCCATATGACACGCATCGCACATCCATAAACGAGGTGAATATCGTTAGCGTAAAGGAAGAATTTGGGCTTTTCGATCCGCAACTGCACGACGGCGACTGCATTCAATTATGCTCGGTTATTACGACGAATGCAACGCGGTTTCCGCGATTTTGTGTGCTAACACGTTTCCCGCATTATGGCGTCGTGACCTGAAAACTACGCCGTGATATCCTCCCCGCGAATTGGCCGTGGTCCAACGTAGACGACCGCATGTGTGTGGATTGAGGAAAATTCTAAATTCTCCATCCGGCGTGGCCTGAACTCTAATATGTCTGCAATATGCAACGAGAATTGGAATAATCGTCGAGAATCGCTGGCACGTTCCGTCATGGTTTCTGATGTGATTTAAAAGCTCGCGTGTTTTTCTTTCTAAAAGAAAAAATCTGAAAATGTTCTTGAAAAATATTTAACAATGAATTAATAAAGATATCAGTTGGAACCTGCAAACATTTAAAAAACAAATTTTGTTTATACAATGTACATACAATATATATGTATATATATGATATATCTTATCGGGAAAGGGAGGGAAAGATATAAATACGAGAATATAAATATCTACAATTGAACTATTTCTGAATTAATAATAATTGCTCAAAAAGTTTACAAACTTTTGTTTACAAAATTTCCGCAAATTAATATCTTAAAATTCAACTAGTTACTTGAACGTAGCTAAGCTTAAAATCATTCCGGCTTCGCAAAATCGTTCACGTAGTTGTGGCGGACAGCACAAGATAAATGATCAACGAAAGAAGATTACGATATTTATAATGCATTCTTACGCGTATACATATATCTATCGCGTTTTGCGTATTTATAAACGTGAGAACCGTCTTCTTCGCATACTCTTTTCAAGAATGCGGTAGAGAAGACTCATAAATATCTTCGAAGTTAATCGAAATAACTCAATCTTATTTATATCGTAAATTCTCTCCTATAACTTGAATATATATGGTGAGTGATAAAAAGTTTAGCATATTTTTTTCTCAAAAACGGTCAAAGATAAAAGGAGATATTCATTATGAAAATTATGGGATATATAAGAAGACATACTATGGTGATCTTAGTGAATAATCTCGAGTATCTGTTCTTCACAATACTAATCAAAAAATATTTATGTTGTTTAATGGAAAGGAGTTGTGACTTTTGAGTCATTTTGTCGATAGTACTCAATAAGCTTAATAACTTTTATATTAGAATTATTTTTTAAAAACTCAACTGTGTTGTCGAGATATAAACAAAAGTAGTCAAAATAAAAACTTTGGAACAAATCTGTTTATTAGTACAATAAGTACTAAAAATGTTTAGACATAACTATATAGACATAAGACTATATAGTCTTTGTGAAAAGCTTGCTTGAACTTCTTTTAACTTTTTGTATTATAGCACAGTCTTGCGACTAATGATAACTGAATAAACAATCGAAACGTTTCGCTTAACATTATTAGTTATTTTTCCACTGCGAAACATCTCGCAAAATTGGTTCATATTCGCCGAATTTTAGTACAATTTTGATTTCTTCTAACTCTTGAACGGTTATTTTGTAAAAAATATTTTTTATTTTTTTATCGTTTTCTCAGATTGTAGGATGGTAAATATTTTTTGCAAAATAATCGTTCATGACTTAAAGAAAATCTAAGCAAGCTTTCCACGAAGACTATAGGCATGTCAACATAATGAACATTTTGAGCACTTTGTGTAATAATAAAAAGATTTGTTCCAAAGTTTTTTATTTTGACTAATTTTGTTTATATCTTGACAACGGTTGATTTTCAAAAAATTAAACTACTATAAAAGTTATTAAGCTTATTGAATACTATCGACAAAGTGACTCAAAACTATCCTTTTCCATTAAAAAACAAACTTTTTCTGATTGGTACATGTAAAAAATAGATACTCAAAATTATTTAAGGTCACCATAGTATCCTTTTATATGTAAAATTTTGATAATGAATATCTGCCTTTATCTCTATTTTTGGAAAAAACTGCTGAACTTTTTATCAAACTTATTCGTGTAAGTATAGTTCGATTTTGTAATTATGTACATTAAGGTCATATGTTATCAAGGTCATTGTCCCGAATAATATGAAGGTTTTAAGCAGCGCTCGTTGTTTGCTAAAAAGTTATAAAGAAAAGAAGTTTCATAAATGAACTTTTATTTTTCGATTTCATGTAGATTTTGTTCGTGTTTTAAGTGTGTAGGCAAAGGGGCTACGCCCTCTCCCCCGCAAGAAGAGTGGCTTTGCCCCTTCTCCTATTCTCTCTAAAAAAAATAAAGCCTTCCGATTACATTCGTTTTATGTCAAAAGTGGGTACCTGATTTTCGAGGGGGCAAGGGAAGGGGCAAATCCACTTCCTCTGCGGGGGGGGGGGCGTAGTCTCCTGCCGACACACTTAAAATACGAACAAAGTGTAAATTTTTTGCACACAAGTACTGTAACAGTATTCGTATTTTGTGGTTAAAGTAAGAAACTCGTAAAATTTCATTTTGAAGTGCTCTGATGCTAATAGTACAACAGTTCTTTACGTAATCATTCTTTCTCGAAAGAATTTAAAGATTTAAAGAAACACATCAACAACGTAGAAGTTAGATTTTCCTTGAAAAAATAAACAGAAACAATGAAGCGACCTTTTAAAACACAACATAGTACGAAAGCGTATAAATATACACATACATGTGCACACACACACAGTCAAACACACATGCACACGCAGAACATATATTGATATATATGGTGTCCAGTAATTGCATAGTGTTCATTATACTGTTTTCGTTAATAACTTTTTAGTAAACAACGAGCGCCGCCTAAAACCTTCATAATATATCTCGGAACAATGAGCTTGCTAACATATGTAAAAATTATTGAAATCGGGGGTGACTTTCTTAATGTGCATCATAATTACCCTCGATTTACTTTGCGGGTACCGTGTCCGCTCACGTAGATTTGTACGTGAACATCTAAAGAAAGAATATAAAATAACGCATTAAATACAATTCAGTTGAAATATTTATTTAAGTAGTAGTTTAAATATTTATTTAAATATTTATATTTATAGTAGTGTTATTGATTTTTTAATTTGTTCTTTAGATTCAGAAAGTTTTTTGTTGTTATATTTCTATTGTGTTATTTTTTTTTTATACACAGATTGAACAATTTCCAATGATGTATAACTATATACAACCTAAATTAGAACTTATTTAGTAACTCAATGATATCGCGCACAAAGCGAAAAGACAGTTTTCACTTGCGAGTCGCTCGTTCATCGGCGATTATTTATGAATTTATAAATGTTAGATAGAACGCGTCAATTTAGAAAACGGTTATAGACGCAACGTAACATCAACGAATGACCGGTTATTACATCGATGCCCGTCTCCTCGCTTGATGATATGCATTATGATTCGTTCGTGTGTGCAGCAGCGCGATGAAAGAAACCGGCGGGCGCCCTGTTGTGCCGCGAATCAGCCAGCAAGTATATAAAAGCAGCGGGATATCGCGCGCTTTAATTATTCGCCTCTTGCACTTACGCTATCACGAAACCGAGATTACTGCCGCTTCCTTGGTGTGATTAAACCTTGCGCGATCCATCTGAGAAAGTTCTAATAGCGTGTTTACGCCGCAAATATATTTTTGAATACAGATTATCTATATCGAATAAAATTGATTTGTACAGATATGCTCTAAATACAGATTGCTAGAATTAAAACGCGTATGAGTAAAGCGTTTAGTTCAAGTGCGAGTATAACTTATTTAAATGTAAATTAATCACTTCTCGTTCAAATTAGTGGCATGCAAAGTGCATTGATGGCATATATCAATCGAGCAAATGCTATAACGAGTTAAATAGAAGTAGCAATCGATTGCTACTTTTATTTAACTCATTATCGAGCGATTGCTACTTCTATTTAACTCACTATCCATCATATAGGTTTGCGTGAATCATTTTACCAGCCGACTTAAGTCACATCGGAAGCGGACTCGTAAAAGATTGCTGACGCTAAAGTAGCGTTTACATATACAATTGTAAAGGCACAAGACTGTGAAATCCGGATTATTTGGACATATTTCTTTTTTTTTGATAATATTCATTATAACTCAAACATTATATATTATTAAAATTAAACAATAATTTGAATTTATTATACATTAATGTAGTTCGACAGTCTCTAGCGAACTTGAACACAATTTCAACTTAACAGGTTTGTTCTCATTAACTGTCTCAGACAGTTTCTCATTAACTTGACTACTAATAAACTTCATATATACTTTGAACTTCACATATACTTTGTTAGACGATCCTTCGCTAACTACTCTTTTGTTTCCAAAATTGTGCTCCACTTTTTATCGCATATCCCTACAAATGATGCTGCGACACTCTTATCTTACCAGATAGAGATAAGATAATATGCTAATAGACATATGAGATAATGAAGTAATAGATGTAGTTTATAAACATAATATCTTTTATTTAAAATGAACGTTTGGGGTAAGTTGACTCAAATGAGACGGGATAAGTTGTCACACGGTGAGTATGCGTGAGGAAGTACTTAATCGCCGTGCGTCGCGCTATAACTTTAACAAAAACTTTGTCAATGCGACAGGCTGCATTATTATTTGAAGTGAACTGAAGATCGTACGTTAGTTTGATATTGTAAGAAAATTATTGTAAGAAAAGGATATATGTGAAAATACCATTGTACAAGTGTAGGTTATGCTAAACCAAAAAAGATTTTTATTAGTGATTTACAAGAAGAAGAACTGGTTAGTTATATATTACGTGTCTCAGGTATTTACTTTGATCTTACACTCGAGAAAATCAGAATTTTGGCTTATGTGACAACTAACCCCGCATATGGGGCACGTTGACAAATGTGCACGATCGTGTTTAACATGAAATAACTTTGTTTGTATAAAGATATATAAAAATAATATTTTTTTTCTTAAAGCTAAAGGATGTGACTATTATGTAATGTACTCAATATTACATAATATGGTGTACAGTTTGTTATTTTTA